>JAPCYS010000557.1:0-13161 GCA_028641055.1 Alopecurus myosuroides
CCTTCTCAAGCACACACATGTACGAACAGGAGCACAACATGCTATGCACCCCAACCTACAACCTCAACCAGTTTGGATTCACCGCTGACAGGCTCAAGAACACACAACAGACTATCTATGTGTACTATTGTATCATCTGAACTTCTATCATATATAGTTTTGAATGTCAAATGATAAAGACAGCCTGTGAATTTCTTATCTATTTAGATGAACATGATGAAGGTCTCCAACAAAGAGATCAAGGGGACGATAAAACTGTAAGATCGAGGACATCGATGTATGTTGTGCTTCTGCCCATTTTAGTTTTCTTTGTGCTTGATGATAGGAGAGGAGGAACAACAGATTGCTAGAGTGTTGTCTATCTGGGCAGCATAGCATCAGAATTATGTTGCTAGCTAGAGTGCTTGATGTAGGAGAGGAGGAACATCAGCAGGAGGAGCAGAGTGGTAGAGGATGGGGCTGTCCGCCAGAGCTGCTGCTGCTATAGGGGGGGGCGTTGTCGAGACGAAACAGACTTGCGCCTGTTCGAGCCGGAAGGAGTTCCCAGGGCTGAAGATCGAGGCGGCAAGAAGCAGTACCTACAAGGCCTCTATCTCATACTAAATGCTAGATGGCAACAATATCAAGAAAAATAATGCTAGAAAGGGGGCGTACAAGGTTGCTAGAATTTGTTTTATATGCCGTAGATATTTAAGTATCCACTTGCGAATTTGTAATCCCCCCCTAAGTTGTTATCATATGTGTCTCGCTCATAGCAAGAAAGTTATAATGTGTTGTAGAAGAACAATTCTTTCTGCCCGTGGAAGTAAATCATGAGACTGCTTATGTGTTTATGACTGAAATCTTGTCATCTCTATTTTGCAGTTCTGCTTGATTACTTGTGTTACACATACATTTGATCTAGCTGTTAGAAAACTGATGTAGAGCCAAGTTAATTGACATAAAAGGGTGCCTATTTCATAAACTTTGTACTCATATCTTAATAAATTTTAGGTTGGATAGTTAGTAATCGTTTTCAAACATGTCCTGAATGCACTTTTACAGTATGTACTACACCCTCCGATCCAACTTCTTCCACAAACAGAAGGATTTCTGGAAAACAAAAAGAAATTACCAACACATAATTATTTGTATCTGAGACGACATTGTTAAGAGACAATAATTGATTCAGACCAATTTTCCAAGTTTTTTTTGGAAGTTCTAAGCTGGTGTGACAGTTCTACATATTATATATTTGCTTCTCTTTTATTCATTATGTGAATGTAAATATCTTCGTATGTTAAACAAAAAATGCTTTGAAACAATATAATTGAATATAAGAGATACCTTACAAAGGAAAAATATTATTCTATGGAGGTTGGTATGGAAATAAAATGTTTGGGTCAACAGTTTGAAGTCATAATTTTTAAGATGTTGATTGTTTAACTTAAGTTTTCTTGCGGTTAATTTATTTTCCATTTTTTCTATGTAGAGATATAATTGGTTAATTATCTCATTGCTCAATGGTTGTTCATTTTTTGTGTCTGCCTTAAAAACCCCGCCACTAACATAGACCGATGGGCAATGTTGCTTTGAGGGAATAAAAACATCCACGGTTTACCGTGTTGAGTTTTCAATAAATTATGAGGCAATGTCTAAACTTGCTAAAAAATGAAAACTCAATTATTTTTACGCAATGAACAATCAAAATGGCATTAGGGAGTGTATCTTAGTTAAGAGATGACTAGGTGGATTTTCTCTTTGGATGAAGTCCAATCATTATATTTTATCATATGCAGTTTTAGGAAAGCAGAATCTCACTATTTTGCAGTATTACATGTCTATTTTGTATACACATGAATTTCCAGAACATCATATTTATGCGGGTCGGGAAAAAATTAATTGATCATGGCACGCACGGCATTCAACTAGTAAAGTATAATAGTTGTAGCTAAATGATACTTTCCATTCTTACTATATCTCTGGAGTATCGATTGCTAAATTATTTTATCAATTTGATATAGGAGCTGCAGAAAGTAAGGAGACAGAAGAATAAAGGTCTTGATGTGCGTCAAGCTTGGTGCCCGAAGGTTCATCCATGGATGACTACATCTCCACTTTTTCTTTTTATAATTTGAAATATTTGTGAGCATCATCATCTCAAGTTATTGTAATAAGTCCGCGTGTTTGGCGACGTAATACTCTTGTGAATTCATAGAAGAATTGTCTTGGCTATATTATGAGAATATTATGGACCACTCCCTTCGTGGATAATCAAGTTACATATTTTGAATTGGTGAAATATCATGTGTTTAAAATATTTTTCTGATAGTGTTGGCACCACCATCTAGTGGCACTATCATCTCAAACATATCATATGCATGATGGATGAAGTTTGAGGTATCGAGTGAAAGACTTGATGACTTCTTTGAAGATTGAAATAATTTTAGTATTCATGCACATAGTGAAGTTAACAAGAGAAGATTTCTTGGATTATTGATGATACTCTCGTCAATAAACGAAATTTCACAATAAAATCTTAGAAATTATGTCTTGAATGTTTTCAAGCCATTACCTATTATATAGTTAAGCAACTTAAGTTAGAATTTTAGCAAAAAATTGTTGTCTTTTACTTTGTGTTATTGTTTTGGATGATAAACTATAAAGAGTCACATTGGGCTTAGAATTCTAAAAGATCCAAACAGGATCCTAAGATGGAGAAACAAAGTAATACTTTGTTGGCTGTTCCAATTTTACATTGGAAATACTCTATAAAAACCACATAAGTAATGTTTTGTTACTAAGAGATATTTTATTGTAAGGAAATCATTCCCCGTTGTATTCAGTGGGAGGATAGTGATTCTTGAAAGGATTACAGAATCTCGGAAATAGTTATAAGAGTTGTACAGATGGAAGCAATTCCAATTGACAATTGTTTTAGACTAATACCGATAGCCATTACGGTTAAGGCATGGCTTCTTATCAAGGAAAACACTTAACCAAGAATGCACATGAAAGTTTTCAAGGCAACTTGAATGAATGATGTGCATGGAATAAGTAGAGATAATGAAAGGCTAAAATATCCAAATGACTTAGACTCAAAAGTTTTTTATACCATCAACTTCAAGGTTAAAAACTTGAAGGAATTACTGTTGGATTAAGATGATCAGAAATCTTGTTTTGTCTTAAATGGTTTTCTGAAATAAATCAAGAGTTTACTACTAAAGATCTTGTGATCTATCACAAAGCTTTATCCATCCGTATAATAAGTCTGTATTAGATATTAAAAAAAGAAAATTGCTCCGAAGGAAAATTTATCAACTATGTGTACTATGTACTATCAAGGATTTTGTTAAATACAATACTGATTATAAAAGATCAAATTCATTTTATACTAATAAAGGCTAGTCGGCATAAAAGTATGAGTGGCAATGTAATTTATGAAGTGAGACAAGAGTTGTTTCAACTTCATGGAAATTACAGAAGTCTTGTTTTCTTAAAACTCAGTGGGAGCTTTTCAGTGGTGTCTAGTGAATAGAAATCATCGAAGGATTTGTTTGACGGAATAGATGTATCATTTAAAAGGTGTTTTCTAAAATAACATGACAGTAATATTATTCTTTTTCAAAGGATTGAATACAAAATGAGAATTGATATAATACTATCAAGATTAATGCATAAGTTTTCAATAAAAGTTCGAAACTTGAGAGAACTACGTACTCATAAGGATTGGGATTTCAAGTACAAGATCCAAAGTTGTAAAACAATGGTGAGCATTTCCAAATGATTTATCGTTGTGGAACTTCCTTAGACATTGCATTCTGTCAACACATATACAAATAATAATTGTCGTAAAATTGAATTTGACAAAAGTTCAATTGACTCCAAATATTAGGGATGTTCTCCATAGAGGTACTTTGAAGAATTTTATTTGAAAAAGGAGAATAGCTTATAATGTTAGAGTTACACTATAAGAAATATCATATGAGATAAGAACATAAAAAAAAGTGGTACTTATGTGATAAGTGTAAACCAAGGATTAAAGCATGATCTTATGATTATGTGAGTAGCATGGATTAAAGTGCTTTATTAATTTTGAGCATATATTTACAAAAATACAACAATAGTTGTAATAGGTAGAAGTTTAAATACTTCTAGTATTACCATGCCTTAGTTCACGAAAGTTGAAGGATGATCCATGATAAATGATGAAATTGTGTTCTTAGTTGAAACACCAAGGTTTCACCTAGAATAGCCTAGACTGTAGTTGATCAAATGATCGAGGGGTATTATGATACAAATGGTTTCTTCATAATACATATGGTTTATACAACCTCAAATGGGTTGATGATAAATGTCTCTAACATTGTGTTTGCATGAGATTTCACTTACATCTTCTAGATGTTTGAAAGAACTTGTACAAACACTTTATTGCCAGTTGTGCAAGTAGCAGACTGTTGGATGTATGCCTAAAAGGCAATAATATTTGTACATTTGTTTCACAATTATGACTTCTCTTACTATGCTATGTTACTATGCTATAATTGACGTGGGTCCTGAATATGAGATTCATAGGAAAAATCACACTCACGTGTAGTGACATGAACAAAGATATCAAACCCTAGTCTTTCCTTTTTAGACTAATTTACTGCATGCTTGATGCGTGTGTTTTCCTGGTTACAAACATTTTTTTCCAGTATCAGTGAATAGCATATTGTTGGAACGTCGATGAGCCAGGTCATACTAATATTAAAATGTAGCGCCTTTATCTACGAAGTTATTTATATCTATTGACACACACACGCGCGCGCGCGCGCGAAAGCAGCTCCTGATGCATGCACATTTCAACAGCACAACTCAACCCCATGCATCACATCACATGTATATCACATACCAAAATTCATGTCACGATTTACCAAATATATTCTATCAAGCCTCAGCATGATAAGCTTCATACATCTAAATTGCTGGTGATGACGGGTGCAAAATACGTTCACACTCCAACCAAGCACAGAGACAAATCCTAAAAACACCACCTAGTAATAAAGGGATTTGTCATCAACAGCCAGATTTCAGCAAATACACGCTCAACTAGACAATGGTAACCACCACTACTTAGGTCATTCACTCACACACACACGCGCGAGCACACACACACACACACACACATATATATATATATATATATATATATTATATATATATATATATATATAGGGTCGCGCTATTTGACACCCAGGGTATAGAATAGTTATTCTACATCCACCCTCTATCTCTGCAACCGTATATGATTTTTTACGTCACGTAAATTTTTATCGTTTTCCTTATGTCGAGTAAAACATAATAAAATATATCCATATCGTAAAAAAGATATATTTAGGTGACCCTACAAAAATATAACAGAAATAGACATATTTATGCTATTTGTATGACTTTTATGTTGCTATGAACAATATTTTATTTTTATTTTTTACGCCGATTTTTCTATTATGGATCAACATCAACGTAAATATTTATATACGTGATGTAATATTTTGACTTTGCAGCATAAACAAAATTGTGGGTACAAAATAAGTTCTCTGCACCCAGTGTGCTTAAGGTACATACTCCCATACTCAATATACCACACATATAATGGTATTATACCCATTTATTATTTTTCATATACCTCATTAATTATTCAAAGATACCTCAATACAATTTGTATGAAAAAAATATCATCAGAGTTCTCGGTTTTTTCAATATACCATTTTTACGTACATAAAAGGAGTATATGTGCACATAATATAAAATATGTAGAATCTAAAGAATTTTTTCAGAAAATTCATTTTGGGGTATCTATTATTAAATAGTGAAGTATATTAAAAATAATAATAAGGTATAAATGGTTCATCTACGTGGTATATTAAACGCTAGGAGTACGTACACCCAGGTGTACAGAACCATTTTCCTATATATATATATCTTTACCTAATAATAAAGAGAGGAAGGCTTCTTCCGGTCCAACATGGTGGTTTACCGTTTTGCCCTTCCACCAAAATATTCTTAGCTATGTTTCTTACTTCGTATGGAAGTTTCCTGTGGTCCGAGTCTTAGTCTGATTGCGCTACCCCTCACCGTCCCAATCTCTATTGCTTCTAAAGATACCCACCCGACCCAATTAATGCATGTAGGACAAGTATAAAAGTGATGCCAAAACGAGCACGCCTAGGAACGTAGCCGCGAACGCACGAATGTGGACTTTTGCCGACAAGGACAAAGACAAGCGCCTACGGTGCGTGACACACTGGGCTCTCTATTATCCCAGTACTGATCGTCTTGCGGTAATTTGGCTAGACGCGCACCCAAGACTTCATCAGGGGCGTATAATTAATTTCTCGAAGATGAAAGCAGATTTAGCTAGCTCTATGTGCATGCATAGCTTGAGTTTTAGTACGTGATATACATGTCCTTTTCTTTCACGGCTGGCTTACGCCGCGAGTCGGCAGCTTTTTCTTGAGTGTGTGTCCGACATCTCTTCAACATGCTTTGGAGTCCAGGATGAGATCGAGAACAACGGATGTGGCGGACCAATGCCCATCTCGGCAATGCGTGGCCAACACAAGCATGCAGAGGAGACCAAATAGCAGGCACAACACCTTAAAGAAATACTGTACTGGTTTTGTTGATCTGTGCGCTTCAAACTCTAGATCACTGATTGACGTGATGATTGCTGATTTATGCTGCTCCAATTTTGCTTCCGCCTATGGGCTGATTGTTGATGTACCAATAGCTACTTGATGTTCTGGTTTGTGTGAACCGAGACGTGGGGGACGATTGCTAACAAGTTTTAATGTTTAGGATTTTAGCTAGGGCATGAGATGATTGTTCATTTATCCGCAGGGCCTCCTAGCTGGAAGAATCACGATGACTTTTGACTGGTGGTCGACGAGGCCATCAATGATGACAAGACCACCGTAAAGCTTTTCCTTGGAGCCGAACTAGCCAGTAATTCACAAGTCCATCACCGACAACAACTCCATCGTTCTATCGCCTGGCACCATGGACAGGTTGCACCTCTTAAATGGTCACACTTGCATGCTAAGAGTGTCTCTAGAAGACCCCTTATCCGCGCAGGATTCTTATTTTTCCAGCGGATTTACGGGTTGACACATGCTTTCTGACCCGAACAGAAACCGTATAGATGGGCTAGCCCGCGTCCCGTATACAGGGCCTCCCAAGACAGCCCCCTTATAATAGCAGTTCCACTCCCAGATATAGGTCACACCCCGTGACCTAGATCGCCACGGCCACCCAAATCCTCGCGACATTTCTCGCCGACGGTGAGAAATCGAACTCCGAATCTCACCTCCTCCACCGCATATGAGGACATGGACCACCCCTCCCCCCACCCGCACCTATATGTCGCGCCCCGCCGTTGCGTAACCTCCGACGGAGTGAGGAAGCATGCGTCCATCAGGTACACAAGCTAGGGGCTGCCGGTGCGGCCGGCCTACCAGCGTCGCGAGACAGAGGAGTTTGACGCGCTCCACGGTCACCGGCACGGGCGCTGCATCTACTCGGCGAGTCCATCCTGCGTGGGGAGCTCCGCCGGATGGGTAGCTCCGCCCGCCATTCGCCGGTGCAGCCGTGGTGACTAGCTTGAGTTCGAGTAAGCCTTCGAGCCCTACGACCTATCGGAGTTCGAGGGCGCCATTGGTCCCGAGGATTTCGTCTCCGACGACATCTTCGAGCATGTGTCCGGCGTCATCCGCCAGCACATCGAGCAGGAGGAGCGCGACATGTCGAACCGGTGCCGCCTCGACGATGTCTACAACGATGTCCTCCTGGAGCAGGGCATCACAACGTCCGTGCAACAACAGAAAAAGGTGGCGGAGTGGGCCACCGAGAAGAAGAAGTGGGATGAGGTTTGCATCAACCTCAATCCCGACGACTAGAAGATCGTCGCTGTCGTCAATGGCACCACCGCTCCCGTAGGGCTCCAGTAACCGGTGAGTCCAAATTTTGGACATAGATATAAAGGGCTGCACCATTTTAGAAAAATACTTCTGTAAATCCGTGTAATCGGTGATGAATCTGTGTACTCGATGTTGAAATTGCCATAGAATTCTCTCCGAGGAAGTTTTAATTTTGATTTTAGAGTTCTCGATGCGGTTTATGTTCTGCGCTACTCGTTTTTGCTCAAAACAACGCAGAAAATCGATCCTTATCCTTGTTATAAGGGGTCGCGGGATAAGGGGTATGCTACATATGATCTAAAGGGTTGTGATATATATTCTACTCTCCATAGATTCAAGGATCCAAACATTGTGACATGGACGACCAAGACACAAGAGGGAGTAGGAGTGGTCGATGCCAAGAAGATAATTTGTTAGACCACGAGGTCGACTATCACGCATCTCATCTGACAACAATGTCCAACAAGAAGATATTCTGATCTTTAGCAGTCATCATGTTTTTATCTCCCGCTGCAAAGCACGGGCACAATTATGTTACCATCTCCCCTTGGCCCAATACCCCTTCGACCCCCCCCCCCTTTTTCTTCGTGTAACTCCCTTCAGAGGCACTCATCGTTTTGGTGTTAAAGGAAAGCTAGCACCCAGATACATTGGTCCGTTCAACATTCTCTCAAGGCGTGCGGAAAATGCCTATCGTCTTGAACTTCCAGAAAAACTATCCAAGGTGCACGATGTGTTTCACGTGTCACAGCTCAAGAAGTGCTTCAAAGATCCAGATCGTGCAGTTGATCATGATTCCATTGAACTGCAAGAAGATCTATCTTATGAGGAGCACCCTGTTCGAATTCTCGATGAGACCGAGCGTAAGACTCGCAACAAGAGCACCAAGTTCTTGAAAGTGCAGTGGTCGCATCATTCCGATAAAGAGGCAACGTGGGAGACCGAAGAGGATCTTCGCAAGAAGTATCCGGACATTTTCTCTTCTCAGTAGGAATCTCGGGGCGCGATTCCTTCAAGGGGGGGCGTTTTGTAACATCCAAGTATGAAAATCTCCTTTAGAATGTTTTATTTCTTGTTTTATTATTGCTTTGCATCATGTCATCATAGTCATTGCTTTTTGTTTGCAATTGTTTTGTCATTTGTTTTCATCTGTTTCATTTGTTTCTATATGATTTAACAAAATTCAAATTATTGTTCATACTTGTTATGTTACATGTTTCAAATAAGAACTATAAAACAAACAAATAAGTTGATCCATTAAACCTGAAATTAAACACTTTGCATTGATTAAGTTTCAATTATTCATTAATATCAAAATTCACATAAAATCATTTAATTTCCAAACAACAACATAAATTAAAATATTTGGGAAACAAAATGTGGCATTGCTGTTTTTATAATAAGTAACTTATACAATTTATTTCCTAAAATTTGCTAACCCCTAAAACCATCTGTTTTTCTCTCCTTTTCCAAATCTGCAAAAAAAAATAATAAACAGAAAAAGATAAAAAGAAAAGAGAGGGGGGAAAGGGCATCCAGCCCATTTGGGCCAGCCCAACTGCCCCCAAGGCCTGCTACCCCCCATCGTCCCTAACCTCCTGTACGGAGTCCATCCCCATCGCCCACGTTAGCAGTTGCAGAGGGCAACGGCCAGGAGCTCGCCCACCTCCTCCTCTTAACCTAACCTCGAGCTCCCCCTCTGTGCCCTACATCTCCTCCACCTTTTCTTCCTCGAGTGCCGCCAGTTCTTCCTCCTCTCTCTGCCTTCTTCCTTTTTTCTCTGTTCTGTTTCTCTAACTCCACCGAAGATCTCCATCACCGCCGCCTTCCTCTCTGAATCGCCGCCGCGACGGTGCCCTCCCGGCCGTGTTAGGGTCGGGAACGGAACCGCCAAGTCCCCCTCTTCCTCGCCGTCCGCTCCGTTTCCCCCGAAGGCACCGGAATCGCCGCCGCCATCCTCGCTTCGCCGCCCGTCGTCACCGGCTGCACCGACCCTCCTTCCGATCTCCTCGCTGTGAGCTCGCCCTCCTTTCCTTCCCTCACCACGCAACACCGACCACCGGCCACCGCACGCACACTCGCAGCGGCGAGCCGCAGCGGACAGCGCCACCGCGAGCAGCGTTCGCCGGCGTTCGCTGTTCCCTCCGTCGAGTTCAGTAGCGCAACTGGAAAAGAAAAATTCAGTTAAACTCTTAACTGAACAATAACCCCCCACCCCCCTACCCCTGTACTGTCACGAACTTGCAGAGAGCAGCAGTGGCAGTGCACCTTGCGCGCGCGCCCCCCATCGCGGGTTCGAGCCCGCGGGAGGCGATTTTCGCCTCCCAATTCTTTTCCCTCACACGCACCCGCGCTGGGCCCCGCGCGTCAGTGGCCCTGCAGGCCACGTAGACCCCCAGCCTGCCACCTAGACGCCACAAAGGCGCTGGCCCCACTGGCAGTGGCCTGTGTAGGTCACTGCATATATATATATATATATATATAGGACTCCTATTATATACTCCTGAGTGTACATACTCTCATATTGAATATACCTCACATACAAGTATATTATACCTCTTTATTGTTTTTCATATACCTAGTTAATTATTATAAGATACCTCAATACCTTTTTTTGACAAAAATTATCAGCAACATACTAAGTTTTTTCAATATACCTTTTTTACGTACATAAAAGCAGTATATGTGCAAATAAAATAAAATATGGAGACTGAAATAAATTTTTTAACATAACTCAATTTGGGGTATCTAGTATTGAATAATGAAGAATATTAAAAATGATAAAAAGGTATATTTGATTCTTCTATGTGGTATATTGAACGCTCGGAGTACGTACACCCAGGTGTACGGAACCATTTTCCTATTTTTATAATATATATATTATATATATATTATATATATATATATATATATATATATACACACACACACTGGGGGTACATACTCCCATACTCAATATACCACACATACGAGGGTATTATACCCCTATTATTTTTTTCATATAACTCATTAATTTTCTAAGATACCTCAATATAATTTGTCTAGAAAAAATATCACCAGTGTCCTCGGTTTTTTAAATATACCATTTGTACATACATAAAAGCAGTATATGTATAAATTATATAAGATATGTACAATCTATTTTTTTTTTCACAAAATTCATTTTAGGGTATTTAGTATTAAATAATGAAGTATATTAAAAATAATAAAGAGGTATAAATGGTTCATTTATGTGGTATATTTGCACGTGGGAGTACGTACACCCAGGGTTATGGAACCATTTTCCTATATATATATATATATATATATATATATATATATATATATATATCTATACCTAATAATAAAAGCACTAAGGTTTCTTCCACCAAAACTTCGTACGTTTTTTTGGTCCGTCGTTTCCTTCGGTTGTTTGGTACGTCATGGCTTTCGTTCCCTCCGATCGATCCATCGGCGTGGGATTAGGCCGTGTCCGTTTAGAGTACTAACTCGATGGTTGGGCCTTAGATCGTGTACGTGTGGAGTACTAACTCCTCTATCTATCATGTGTATGCAACACGATTCCGTGTCCTGATGCATTGCGATCTGTTTTCGTTTCGTTATAAGCCCTCAACGTTAGCCTTAGAATCAGGAGAGGGGAAGGACCTCGTCGAGTGCGGCACGCGCAGCAACATCATCATGGACTCATGGTAGTCGCCGACCTTCGAAGATATGCCCATGGCTCATGTTTGCAGCCATGGATGGTGGCGATTTCTCTTTGCCGGCTGAGGGCGGTGATCCGGTCAGCCAGCAACCTGAAGCTCGTGGTAAAATTCTTCATGCTCCTGTCGGAGGCCTTCTAGCTGATGGGGTTCGTCGACTACAACAGCCGCACAATGACGTCATGCACTTCCAAGATCGTCTGAGCGGCTTCTACAATTTGCAAGCGCAACCTGCATCATTAACAATTCGGATAGACCTTGCCTTGGATCATGTGGTGCCTGTGGGGAGCGCAACTTCTTCTGCCCAGCGCCCGGGTCCAAGATAGGCCGCCCCAGCGTGTGTCCACTTAGAATACGGCAGTCAAGGTTGCGTTCGACGGCACCGACGGTTGACAGTGGAGCCGCCAATGTCAACGATAGGCCGCCGCAGCATCTACCCAGATAGTAGACAACGGCTGTAGGATCATGCCCGATGTGTTCATCAAGGCGTGGGGCATGTGGCAAGGGATGGCGTACAAGGTTGGCCAGCTTGTCAAGCTCGCCCGCGCAGTCCAATCGGCTCATCTCGGCCGACCTGTGGCATGGGATTGGTCTGAAGGTCGCCCGCGCGGTCGCACTGTTATGTCGGCGTCGTGACCGTGTGCTCAAACTCGTCAAGCTTGTCAAGTTCGCCCGCGCGGTCCGCTTGGTTCATCTCGGCCGACATGTGGCACGGGATTGGGTCTGAAGGTCGCTCGCGCGGCCACACTGTGCTACCGGGGCAATGGCCGCTGATGAAACTCGTCAAGTGCCATGTCGGAGAGCTCGTCAACGTCGCCCACGCGGCCGCCCTGTGTTGCTTCCGCCATGGCCGCGTGTCGTACCTTGTCAAGTGCCACGTCGGTCTGCCACCACCATGGCCGCATCCCGCAGCTCGTCAAGCGCAGTGGCGGGTAGCTCATCAAGATGAATTGTGTCCAAACCGCACCCCCTCTGCTTAATTTCTTGTCTGAGGTTGCATAGGCAGCTATTCATCCTGAAAGGTAGAAAATAGGTGTTGCAGTAGGATAGAGGAGTAGAATCTGAATGATGCTATGTACAAGTAGAATGTTATGAGTGCTTGGATGGGGTTAAATTTCCTCTGCTGAACTTGTCAACCGTGTATTGTCTTACTTCCTCTTACGCTCCCAACTGCTCCTGCCGCCGGAGATGCCAGGCGAGGGAGATGGCGTTTCATGGTCGATCATCTCGGCCGCCGCAATGCCCATGTGCTGCAGAGCTTCAACACAGATCTTCGATTTGGTTTCTCCGCTATGGGCTTTAGCTCTGTCCATTTTATATTGTCATGCGACAGGGCTTTTCTCTCTGTGCGGCGATGAGAGCTTCGGTTTCACGCTCTAGGACTATACGTGGAGTTGCAGTGTGTCTTCGGCACCATGACAAGTTGCGAATGTAGTCCCTCCTAATATACTGGTAATATGAACAAGGGGCAACCCCTCCCTGGCCTGTTGGAGTTTCTCCTATTCTGAATGTACATGTGAAGG
>JAPCYS010003864.1:0-13072 GCA_028641055.1 Alopecurus myosuroides
GGGTATTAAGTTTGAAGCAACAGATAATCGCAGTAAGCAAAGTGTGTAATGTAAAAAATAACATCATCCTTAGACAAAGCATTGTTGTTTACTCGCTAATGGCAACAACACATCCTCCATCCGTCACGTTTCTGTCACTCGAGCACATATGCAAAGGAGGCATGAACCAACTATCGAGCATAAATACTCCCTCTTAGAGTTACTAGCATCTACTTGGCCAGAGCTTCTACTAACAATGGAGAGCATGCAAGATCATAAATAACATAAGCATGAAGATAACATGATAGATTTATAATTAGAAGACAAAACATTCAACATTCATCAGATCCCAGCAAACACAACATGTAGCATTACATAAAGATGATCTTGATCATGTTAGGCAGCTCACAAGATCTAAACATGAGGTACAAAGGGGAGAGAACAACCATCTAGCTACTGCTATGGACCCGTAGTCCATGGATGAACTACTCACGCATCACTTCGGAGGAGAGCATGGTAGTGTAGACCCCTCCGGTGATGAATTTCCCTCCCGGCAGGGTGCCGGGGAGAGCTCCAGAACCCTCCCGATCTCGGGATGACGATGACAGTGGCCTCAGGTGTTTTTTGGGGAGGGGGGGGGAGAAGTGGAATATATCTAGGGTTTATGCCTAGGGGGGATTAAATAGGCGAAAGGGCAAAGGTGGTGGAGACCTGGGGGCCCCACACCACCCCATGGTGCGGCTAGGGGGGCGCGCGGCCCTATGGTGTGCCCCCCCTGAGGCCCCCCGCCGGGTCTCTTCGGGACTCCGTGGAACCTTCGGGAATTCTAAGACTTCCGGGCTTCGAATTTTCCAATTCCGAGAATATTTCGAGAACAACTTATTGTCTAGTCTAGGATTGCGTCTAGTTGTGCCTTGTCTCTTGTTCCTATCTCGATTGGATCTCCCTTTTTCTCTCCTCCCTCCTGGCTTTATATATGCAGCCGGGAGGGGGTTACATGAGTCCTAGTAGACTACGTATAGGATTTATTGTCTTGACCCGCAAGTGTTGTGGGTGGGCTTCTGTTGGGCCTTCTAGAACCGCGGGATATCACCTGTCTTTGGGCCTAGGTCTTGGGCCTTTCACCGGGTAGGCTCATCCGATAGGTCCAGGATTCATCCCCACGTAGTAGCCCCCGAGTGTTTAGTCGACTGAGAATCAGTCAGGTGGGCACTCAAAGTATGTTCTTCATTTCTTCGATTGGTTATTCAATCGTCTGGTTTTGAGGGTGCATACCCTGTGCGTGATGCGCTTCTGTACTCAAGCATCGAGTGATAAATGTGTCTTTTGTTGGCTGTTTTCGCAGAAGGATGTGGCTCAGTCGCTTGACTCTCCCGAAAGATCAGGGCTAATTAATTGCATCTAGGGAAAAAACGGTTCTGGACTACACGAATTCGAGACCTCCGTCTCGAATCCGGAGAGGTGATCGTTGTGATTGGGCCGTGGAGGTCTTACCGAGTAGAACTTAACCTAAAGGGGTACCCGGCGCGTCCGCTATGATTTTTCTTCGTGTTGTTGACACGGAAAATTTACCGGAGGACGCAACTTGAGTGCGATTCCAGGCCCAACAGAGAGATCCTTGGGTCTTACCTTCGTACTCGAAAGAATACGTCATCCGAATGTGCCTAGTCGGCCGAAAGATCCAGTATAAGGACGTGTAAATACACCGTGTGGTAGAGTTGCGGGAGGCGCATACTCACGATTTTACCTTGTCATGTTCCTTCGGGTGAAGAGATCTTCCTTTTGCTCTTGTGCGAGAGAGATTTCGCGGTATGAAGTTTGCACGAAAGAAATTTTGTCGTGATGCGCCCATACGAAAGAGATTTCATGTCAGGATGTCTATGCGAAAGAAATTTCGCGTCTTGATGTGCACATACGAAAGATATTTCGTGTCAGGGTGCTTATGCCAAGGAAATTTCGCGTCTTGATGTGCCCATACGAAAGAGATTTCGTGTCAGGGTACTTATGCGAAGGAAATTTCGCGTCTTGATGTGCTCATACGAAAGAGATTTCATGTCAGGGTGCTTATGCGAAAGAAATTTCGCGTCTTTGATGTGCCCATACGAAAAAGATTTCGTGTCAGGGTGCTTATGCGAAAGAAATTTCGCGTCTTTGATGCGCCCATACGAAAGAGATTTCGTATTAGAATGCCCATATGAAAGTAAATTCGTGTTAGGGTGTCCATGCAAAGAAATTTCGCATCTCGATGCTCATACGAAAGAGTTTTCGTGTCGTGAGGTACTCAATGACGTCACCGCGCACTTTCCTGCACTCGTCTGCTCCCGATGGGATGTGACGAAGTGGGCCAGAGCGCGCGGGGCCCATACGAAAGTAAATTCGTGTTAGGGACTCACGATTTTCTTTTGGACGCGCAACAAGTGCTGTCTTTTGTTTCGAGTGATGTGTCTGTATATCGTAGTGCGGAGTCGTGGTTTTTGGGGGAGCCGCATACTCACAATCTTCTCCCTCATGCGTGGCGAGTGCCTTTTTGTTTGAACAATCCGAAGAGAAATAAGCCTGTTGGCTGATAGTCGCGTGATGTCGTGGTGCACTGAGCACTTGTTCTGCCTCCCGATGGGACGTGGCGAGAAGTGTCAGAGACTAAGCGTGTCGGAATCGACGCGTTGGAGGTGTACTCGGCACGGCGGACGGAGTCGACTCGGAAGTCGTGTAGTTGACGAGGCGAACGGTGTCGATGCTGTGGAGATGTAATCGACACGACAGACGGAGTCGATGCGGTGGAGATGTACTCGACATGGTTGACGGAGTCGACGCGAAAGTCGTGTAGTCGACGAGGACGTGGCGGAGTCGCACGACGACGTGGAAGTCGTGTAGTTGACGTGGGCGCTCAGCCACCGAGTGCACAGAAGATGATGGATCCGAAAAGTCTTAAAGATGTTTTGATTTTGCGAATTGGCCCACATTGTCATAGGCGTCTCGTCGAGACGAACAAGTTTGATGTTTTTCTTTTCTTCATCCGAGTTAATATGTGGTTTGTACGACCACAATAAGGACCTGGACGAAGAAATCTGACAGAGCTCCTCAGATACTCGGCCGGCGTGTTAGAAGCTTCCGACGCGGTAGTACATCGAGTGCGCGTGTAGCGCTCGTTGGTTGCGCGACCAGCGCTCATTGGGTGCGCGGCCAGCGCTCCCAATGGGAGTATCCCCCGAGTCTATGTGCGATTATTTGTAATCGTGCATAGACTCAAAGATATTCCAATGTTGCTTCTTCGATTTATCGGGTGCACGACAGTGCTCCCGATGGGAGTAGCCTCCGAGGCTATGCTCGACTCGCAGAGTCGGTCATATGCTCAAGTTTTTCTAAAGCTAACCCCTTGTGTTTGTCTTCTGTTGGCTCGCGGAGGAGGACATGCGCCGACTCCCGGAGGAGGGTATGTGTCGACTCCGAGGCAGGATCTCTGTCAACTGTCGACTGTCGACTCCGAGCGGAGGATATGTGTCGACTGTCGACTCCGAGCGGAGGATTGTGTCGACTTCGAGCGAAGATTGTGTCGACTTTCGACTTCAAGCGGAGGATATGTGTCGACTCCGAGCCGAGGATTGTGTCGTCTCCGAACGGAGGATTGTGTCGACTTTCTAAGTTGCAGCCGACATTGTGGTTCATGCGTTGCACTTTGTATGACACTGCCGTAGTCGACAAGGCGGTGCCGAGTGACGGAATCGATGAACCGGACTCGTGTGTCGAGTGCGGCTGTTTCGCGCCTCAGCCCCCGAGTGTCGAGTGCGGCTGCGGCGAATTCTCGAGTGCGTCTACTTTGCTGCACAGCCCCCGAGCAACGAGTGTGGCTGCAGCGAAGGACAGCTCCCGAGACACTTAGTCTTGAGGATTCGATGTAGAAGAGTTGTGCGGCGGAGTCACGATGTTTTCTAGACGGAGTCGATGTTTTCTGGAAGGACCCGACGAGGCGGACGGAGTCAACGCGGGAAGTCACCATGCTTCCCGAAGGACTCGACGCAGCGGACCGAGTCGACGCAGCGGAGTCGCGATGTTTGTCCGAAGGAATCGACACGGCGAAGTCGCGATGCTTATCCGAAGGACTCGCCGTGGCGGACCGAGTCGACGCAGCGTAGTCGAGATGTTCGACCGAAGGACTCGACGCGGTGGACCGAGTCGACGCAGCAGAGTCGCGATGCTTTTCGAAGGACTCGACACAGCCGACCGAGTCGACGCGGCGGAGTCGCGTTGTTTGTCCGAAGGACTCGACGCGGCGGACCGAGTCGACGCGGCGGAGTCGCGATGTTTGTCCGAAGGAATCGACGCGGCGAACCGAGTCGACGCGGCGGAGTCGTGATGTTTGTACGAAGGACTCGACGCGGCAGACCGAGTCGACGCGGCGGAGTCGCGATGTTTGTCAGAAGGACTCGACGCGGCGGACCGAGTCGACGCAGCGGAGTCGCGATGTTTGCACGAATGACTCGACGCAGCAGACCGAGTCGACGCGGCGGACTCGCGATATTTGCTCGAAGGACTCGATGCGGCAGACCGAGTTGACACGGCGGAGTTTGTCCGAAGGACTCGACGCGGCGGACCGAGTCGACGCGGTGGATGCGCGATGTTTGTTGTGTGTACACGGAGGGAAATGTTAATGTCGAGCTCCCGGGCACTAGTATGGAGAGTCGCCATGTTTAGTTGACGTTGCTTGGTCTTTGTGTCGACTCGCGAATTGCCGAAATAGAATCTGGATCCGCGATTTGAATTCGCGAACTCGCAGAGGTCCATAACGTGTCATAGTGCGCGAGCCGCTAACGGAGATCTGGCCGTTGGAATTGGCTCAAACAATACAGATGGGTGCAGAATTGTATTCCTCGTCTGTTCAACGGTGTGATCTATGAATTGATGTCGGAGTCAACTGTGAGAATTGTTTTCCCAAAGTCGCGCGGAGTTCCGTCAAATTCTGACAGGGCTTCAGTGTTCGGGTCATCCACGGAGATCTAACCGTAGGAATTCTCTGATTCTCTTTGGAGCCGAGAGATAATTTGATTTTTCCTCTTTCAACCGAAGGAATTTTCTAGATGAGTTTCGAGTCGCTGTTGATGACGTCCGAAATATGTACATTGCTGTTGTCCTGCAACCAGCGCATGAAGAACGATGTCGATATAGACGATGAAGGCCGTGTGTGATGCCGGAGAGTGCTCTATGAAGTTGAAGGAGCCTAAAATAGATCAAATCCATGGGATCGAGGACCCGAAGGTTTATGTAGATGAGGCCGGCGAGACCGTAGATCCAGCGCATGTCGTTTCCACAGACGGCACCAATTGTCGAAGAGTCGTGTGGACAAATCCCTCGGATGATCCGGTAGGGTTTCGAGTCATTAGTGTAAACATGGGCGTTAGTCCTGGTTGGTAAGCCCCATTTTTCCCGGTTGTGCAACCGGGATGGGCCAGCCGGGACAAATGACCCTCCCCCATTGGTCCCGGTTGTGCCACGACCCGGGACAAATGGGGCTGATCACGTGGCGAACCTGGTCAGGGCTATTCGTCCCGGTTCTTAACACGAACTGGGATGAATGCCTCCTCTACCGCAGCATCACTTTTGCCATTTTCTCTGTTGTGGCAGAGTTTTTTTTCTTCTATTTATTGTTTTATTTTTTAATTTATGTTTTGCGATCAATTCGATTCCACGATACCCCTGTCACCATACACTGATAAGGAGCCTTGGTAGCCCCTCCCCGGACCTCCCGGATCCTAGGAGAAGAGAGGAGCCCGGTGGCCCTTCCCCGGACCTCCCGGATCCCACGAGAAGAGAGGAGCCTCGGTGACCCTTCCCCGGCCCTCCCGAATCCCACGAGAAGAGAGGAGCCTCGGTGACCCCTCTCCGGACCTCCCGAATCCCACGAGTGAATAAGTAATACATATATATAGCAAAAGAAGAAACACTTATATTACAGAAGCTAAGTATATCGAGCATATTACATGACCGATGGAATGAATTAATTACAAAATCAAATTGTGTTCCAACCGGAGCTATAGTACTCTCCATTTACATTTGGGACCTCAACATCTAAGAAGCCCGCAATTTCCTCCTGAATTGCTCGTATGCGATTCCTTAGTAGAAGACCGTCCCGGAGCCATTCGATCTAATATAAAGAAGAGTGGTCAATATATATTAATGAAACTAAGTAACTAAAATAGATGGTAATAAGAAAAATTGGCGACTGGCGTACATGAAAGTGGTTTAAATCTCTGCCCTTGGGACATGTCGTCTGACGAATGAACTCGCAGACGTAGTATCCACACAAGTGATTCCCGTCTCCCTGTTGCAAACACTTTACGAGAACATGGTTTCAATCAAAATAATAATCAACCAGCCATGATAATGGTATCGACACTAGAATCAAGAAGATGCGCAAATCTAGATAGTAGTACTTACTCCGACAATATCAAATGTAAGCTCTGATTTCCATTCACCAGGAGACTTTTTGTGAACCTCTTCCAAACGCTGCCCGGTAAAGAAAAAGAATAAAAATAGTTAGTATTACTTGATATCCGAAAATAAAACAAAGTAGTCGATATAGTGCCATATATAAAGATTGAAATTAATAAAGATTGAAATTACCGCTGGATTATTTCCTGCATGTTCGCCCACATCGCTAGGGGTTTACGTTTTGGGTCCATTACCAGTACTTTTCCTTTGTAAACTTGGAAGATTAGCAGAATATAGTGGAAGCTGCGCACGCAGAACTCGTCAATTATACACTGAACATCGAGTAAGAAAAACAGAATGTGTACAACACATTAACACTCACCCGAAGTTGTAAGGAAATAGTATTTCCCGTCGGTGTTGTTGAAACCTTATTGCCCTCAGAATGTTATCTTCTGTATCTTTAGAAGATATCTCAAGAGTCTTATGATTAACAAAATGTGGGTCAATGAACCCAATATCATAGATTTGTGCTCTTTTGCATTCGAGAATCTTCATTCTGCAATTATAATAGAAGAAAGTCCACTTTTCATCCCTCAACTTTTCAGATAGTTCCGTTTTCGTCCTACAACTTCTGTTTGGTCCAAAATGAACCCTGAACTCTTGGAAAAGTCCATGTCACATCTAATTGAAATAAAAATCATGCATGGGAAACATGTAGCACAAAAAGAGAAAATAACGGGCTGAATTGATACCAGATCTTGATCATGTGTTCCACCGAGTAAAATTCCTACTAATTTTGTAAATCCCCAAACCTCAAAGCATTGCTGGCTGCACTCTGATGTCCTCCGGCTAATCCATGTTGACCTGCTCTTGGAAGACCGCATCCAGCACGTTTGCACATGAAAACCATCCTATTCACATGGACTGATGTCAAGCTTAGTGTTATCATCACATTGATTGGACGCATCCTTTCTCCGCCACGCTTGCTGATGGGATCTCGTGTTTTATTCATGCTGACATATTTGTTCCCTCAAGCGGGGCGACACAACTGGTCGATCAGTTTCAAGAGGATGAAACAACGCAAAAGCATAATCACTGTTTTCCGTTTTTCATACGTGATGTGAACTTTTTCAAAAGTTCAAGGTTTGTTTTGGACCAAACAAAAGTTTTAGGATCAAAAGTGAACTTTCTCAAGAGTTTAGGGGCGAAAATTGGACTTTCTTCATTATAATATAATGATGAGTGTACTATATATATATGAATATGCAATGAACGAGGTGAGCTAGCTAGAGACTTAATTAGAAAAATAAGTACTTACAGACAATAGGCACTAACGATAGATTTGTCGAGGGCCTATTGCTGGAATAACTGAAACAATTTGGAAAATTGAATCAGAACCATTCCATCTCCATACCCGTAGTGCTTGTCTCTAACTGTGAGACATATCTAGTCCTGAGATTTCGCAGCGGCTTCCATATACCAATTATGCATTCTTCGCATTTTGGTTGGTAGATCCTTTACTTCCTCGGGTTTGACGAGAGGATTACCGTGCTGGTATATGTACGCACATTCAGCTTCGGGGAAGTAGTCTATTGTTTGAATAAACCCGCAATAACTGCCCTTTCTCCCTGGAGTTCTATAAACTCTGGATCAATTTGCTTGTCAGCATTAGTGCTCGGCCCCACCTGGGTATTGGAAATCACTTTGAGCGGGGAGATGGAAATTTTTTTCCTGCTCTCCGAGCTGGGCAACTGATTTCCCGCTTTTCGCGCTTGCGCTAGTACTCTTCGTCGACCGCACCATTTCCTGGTGTGACTTCAGAATAGAGCGATCATAGTCAGATGACAGACTCGGCTTGGGTTAATGAAGAGTCTTCACCATTTTCCAAGATCGTTCTACATCTTCTTCGGTGTCGGGGAAATCTGCCTTTATCGGCTCCTTCGGCTTTGATTTCCACGCCTTGTATTCGTCCCTTGCGATTTTCTTGGTTTCCTCAAGAGTATAGTCGTAAGGTAACTTGGTTAACTCCTTTGGTACTTTCGGGAGGGGTGACCGATGATGTTTGGGTGATCTTTTACGTTTCAGCGGAAACTTAGTGGGCGGAGTAGGCTGTCGCGGCGGCGTAGGCGACCGCGCTGGAGACGGCATGCACGGCGTAGGCGACCGCGCTCGAGACGACATGCACTGTGGAGACTGTTGCGCTAGAGACTGTTGCGCTGGAGAATGGTGAGGAGTCGATGGCCTTGCCGTCTGATTTGGAAGCACAATGCATTTATTTATCCATAGAACGGTCAAGTTCTTCGCTTCTCCGAGTTCAGTCACCTCTCCGTCTTCACCTTCAGGGAATTCAAGCTTCACCCGCTCGAATCCGTTGACAACTTCATCGACCCCAACAACAGCGTAGCCCCGTGGAACCCGAATACTATGGTGAGTTGGTTCGTTGCCAATTGGTAAGACATAGCCGACCGCCGACTTGATGGTTATATTGACGACCTTCACGTGGAGCTCACAAGTTGTCATCTCCGTGATATTATCCACCGGGAGAATCATCGGCGGTGCATCATCACCCTCGAGCTGCGTGGACGCAACGCTGCTTTTCCGATGATGAGAATGTGTGGCGTCGGTAGCATCAACTTCACCTTCTACCAGGTGTGGTACTCCGGTAGACACTAGCTGCTGGCTAAGTGTTGAAAGTAAAGTATGGTCACCTAGAGGGGGGTGAATAAGTGCTACGACCAATTTTAATTTTTCTTTTGATTTAGGCTTGACACAAAGGTAAATTCTCTAGATAATGCAACTAAGATGAATTTACCTATATGACAAGGATAACGATAATCACAATGCAAGTACAATGAAAGGGAGTGAGGGAACGAGGTAACCAAAGTGAAGCACACGGAGACACAATGTAATCCCGAGTTCCTCCTTGTTAGGGGAGTACGTCTCGTTGGAGGGGTGTGAGCTCGCCACGAAGGCCTACTCAACGCCACAAAGGCCTCATCCTATTCTCCGATGAACTCCGCCACAAAGGCCTAGTTAACCTTCCTCTATTGAACCCCTTTGAGGCGGGGATACATTCCTTTAGAAACAACTTGGGGGCACACACCCACAACCAAATTGGGGGCTCCCAACTCTTGTTGAATCACCAACAAGTAACCAGATGCCTAGGTTCTCCACAAGAGGAAACCCTAGGCTAGATCCCTCTAGCTAGAGAGGGGGAAATGAAGATCGAGTCGGTGAAGATGTAGATCCGGGTCTTCTCCTCCAATCCTCCAAGTATCAACGAGTTTGGGTGGAGGGATTGGGAGATATCTAGCTTTTGGAGGCTCAATAAATGCTTGACTTTAATGATGGAGTGAGCTACCTCTTGGGGAAGAAGGGGATGGGGGTATTTATAGCCCACTCCCCAAACTAGCCATTTTGTCCCTTTTCGTGCCTGGCGGTACTACCGCTGGACCCAGCGGTACTACTGCTACCTGGGTATCCACGCGGTACTAGCGCGTCCCAGACGCAGGGCGCATGCGGTACTGCTGCTGAAGTACCGTGGTGCTCCAGCAGCGGTACTACCACGAGTGCACACCGGTACTACTGCAGACACTATCTTCGAATTAATTCGGAGTGGCTGGCGGTAGTACTAGGTCACTACCACTCTAGTACCGTGCGATACCGAGAGCAAATCCTTAGCCAGCGGTACAAGGGCCGGTACTGGGGGACGGTACTACCGCTGCCTGTAGGGAGCGGTACTATTGCCAGCCGGTAACGGTACTACCACTGATCAAGGTTTTGCTCAAGATTAAAATGAGTTCAGCGGTACTACCGAGCCACTACCGCTTCAGTACCGCTGGAGGCAGTACACATTTTCCTCCTGGCGGTACTGGGCGCGGTACTACCGCTCGCTGTGCAGAGCGGTACTACCGTTGCCATGCCCGGTACTACCGCGGGATCAAGTCAATCTTGGTGGCTTTGTCTTGGAATCCTCTTCACCTTTTTGGCGTCTAGTTGATCTAACCTGAAATACTTGACGCACTGTTAGAAGATTAGTGGCGTTGTTATCAACTCCAAAACCTAAGACAGATCAAAGATGCAAAATGCACTTTCAATCTCCCCCTTTTTGGAGATTGATGACAACACAACTAAGAGAGGTACAAAGAATTTGGACGAGCACTCCGAGAGAGTGATACATAAGATTTTTTTGCTTATGAGGCAAACTTTGGTCTCTTTTAGAAAGTGTGCTCCCTCTAACTCTTTGAAACCTAGCAAGGGTACAAGAGATATGATAATATGAATGCTTTCTTGATGAATAAATATAAAGGCCATAAAATCCAAATCCATAATATCAAATGGTTCAACCACACAAACTTAACACAAAATAGTTCAACTCACAAGCACACTCGACACAAAGTTTGACAAACAAACACAAACCCAAGCAAATAAAGCGATCCTAATAGAACTCTCTCCCCCCTTTGGCATCAAGGCACCAAAAAGGGAAGAGGCGATGCTAGCATCCCTGGAGGTCACTCGTCGGAGCTAAAAGCACGAGCCGGGCTGCCAAGATTACGGTCATCCTACGAGTTCACATCTTCAACCTCCTCGTCAGTGTCACCACGAGGCCAAGGCTCGTGAGAAGTGGAAGCATCATCTAGAAGATCTGGATCAACCCACTTGTTGCCTTGCTTGGACTTCCACTCCCCAGAAGCTGTGATCCTGTCCTCAGACCCAACACGAACAAGCACCCCCAGATGGGCAAACCTGTCACGTGTCAGCTGTCGCTCCTCCTTGCTACGGACATGAGCACGATATGCTTGGTCCTCCATATCAACCTGGCGACAGATGATCTTCTTTAAAGTAGAGGACATCCACTTGCGAAAGCTGTCCTTCTTAATTAGCTCTTCCCTCCATCTCGAAATCCGAGTCACTCGAGCCACCAGTGTCTGGACCAAGATCATCCAGACTAAGTAGAGGAGTGGCATGCTTCTTGACACGGAGATCCTTGATGGCATGAGTCTTTAGCTCCTGATCATTGTCGAATAGAGCCTCAGCAAGCTTGGCATTGCGCCAAGTGGTGGAGACGAGCTTATAGACCAAAGCAACAAAGACATGTACTCTCCTCTTAATAATGCAGTTGTACATCTCATTCCAAAGAATGTCCATAATATCAAGCCTCAGGCCATCACGACGACGCCTGTGAGAGAGTACCATCAAGTCAACAAGAGAACCATGGATCTGATGAAAGTTTCCCACTCGAGGAGTCAAAGTGTTCCAGAAAATCCTGTGGAGAATATCATAGAATGGCAACAGATGCTTGGACTACCCAACCATCAACACGTCAAGGAATGTAAAGGTCATACATCTCAGTGAGTGGCATGGACTTCTCAGGATAAGGAAGTCTGAAGTACGTGGAGTAAAAATCAGCATCTGGTGTCTCACCAAAGTCCTGCAAGCCTAGAATAGTAGCAAACTGACTCCAATACGCAGAGAACTTCTGATCCTTCGTCATCCAAGTGATCTTCCTCTCATCACTGTGGAAGTACAGAGTGGCATAGAACTGGCCCACTAGATGCTCATCATAGTCCTCGTTGAGCTCAATGAAATCCAGAAGCCCAAATTTTTCACAAATATCCAGGGCTTCACCAAAATAGTCTATCTTGGCTCTCATGTATGCAACATTGATCGAGAATTGAGTAACCACCTTATTCTTGTTAAGTGGATACTCCTCATAGAAGATCCTCTCCTGAAACCGTGTCCAGAAACACTCATTGGCTCGAGCTTCCCTAGGATGAATATAGGGATTGGTCCTCCTTCCCCTCCGAAACTGCTCATCTGGCATATTCAGAATAGACTTATCACGAGCTGCCTTTGATTTCATGTTCATGGATCTCTGTCTCCTTGTCATGCCCTCTGCCATAACCTCGGGGGCTTCATCTTCCTCGGGGTTCTTACAGACTCGCTTGGCTGCACGCTTGCGACCTCCACCCTTCGAACCACTAGCACCTGCTCCTAAGAAAGCAACAGGGGGATAGCACAAGATAAGAAAAACATCAATCAAAGTGATCCGCGAGAGGGAATCAAACTAGAACTTCTAACTGTTTCAGTATCCAGGAGTTGGTAGTACCGCTTGGGGGCACGGTAGTACCGCTGTTGCCAGCGGTTCCAGCCATAGCGGTAGTACCGCTGGTGACAGCGGTAGTACCGCTGTTGGCGGATTCACCCAAGGCACCCAAACGAGACTACCAAATACAATACAAAACTAAAAACAACGAGTAGTACTAGTAGGATTTTCTCTACGTAGGGAACACAACAAACTACCCCTAGACTAGGAGATCTCTAGACCCTAGGAATCGTCATCTCTCAAGATTTCTCGAGGGAGAGAGATAGAAAGGGTACCGGAGCTCATCGTCAAGGAGGAGGAGTTGGGAGTGGTCCCCGGGCGTTCTCCGGCAAGAGAGGGGCATTCAAGGACCGGAGAGAGCCCTCCCCGATGACCAGAAGGCTTGGCGGAGGCGAGATCCGAAGTGGGGAGGAGATGAGGGATAATGGGGGTTATGAGGGTAATCCCCGTTTCCCAGATCTCTTTTATCCCCCGGATTTTTGCCGCAGTGGTAGTACCGCCTACCTGGTACTACCTGGGCCAAGGGGTAATACCGTTGCTGAGTCTGTGCTGAGCACAAAC
>JAPCYS010001500.1:0-12966 GCA_028641055.1 Alopecurus myosuroides
CATGATGAGGGAAGAGGTGGGGGCACCACCATGGGCGGGCCGCACCACCCCTTTGGGTTGCCTCCCCTTCCCCTATAAAAGAAGGGTGAGAGCTCTCCCTCCTCCACACACTTGCCCACCTCACTTCCTCTCCACCCGATGCTCCATTCTTTGGTCTCCGGTTTGGCGAAGACCTGATTGTGGGATTCCTCACCACCACCACGTCGTCGTGCTGCTGGAGTTCCAAGTGATCCTGTACTTCCGCTGCCCAGCTGGATCGAGGAAACGGAGGTCGTCGTCAACCGTACGTGTGATCGATCTCAGAGGCACCGCCGGCTTCTCGCTCTCGGGATCGGTGTGAGTACGACTACGCCAACAGCGAGATTTGATCTCGTAACGCTTTGTGTCTTAGAGGGTATGTTCTTCTTAATACTCTCTCTTTGCCCGTTTCACTTCATCTCATAGATTAGATCTTTGACCTTCGGGTGTCTCTCGCGTAGGAATATTTTTGTTTTCTATGCAACGATCCCTTCAGAAATGTGGTTAAATAGGCGAATAGGCAGTACGAGAGGAGTGTGAGGTGGACCAGGTGACACGGGGGTGCGACTTGGGGCCCAGCCGCTCCCTATACCCGCCTGGCCACCTGGTGAGCCCTCTCCGGCTGCCATTTTGATTCCCAGAAATACTGGTTTATCTATTTTTCCATATTTTTCTCCGACAAGTTAATAATTTTTCTCTAAAACAATTATTGAATGATAAAAAGTTATAGATATGTTTTGTACTTATCATAGCATGTTGGCTCCACCTCTTGCAGGTCCTCCTTCACCTCATGCTTCAGCGGTGAAGATAGAGGAGACAAACAGTTGGCGAACACAACAGCAATACATCACAGATGACCGAGCCACGTCCTAGACTCAACAACGATACTAGAGGACAATTCACATCTTCTTGTACATTTTAACATCGTTTGGGTACATGGTGTGTTTCCGATGCTACTCAATCCGAAGTGAAGGTTTATCATTTCTAGAGAGTCCATATTGGCATCATCTGCCTCCTTAACCTTGTTGGGGTTAGCAACTTTAGCAACTTTTTTAGATTTGACGGATTCGGGTGGACTATCTATACGTGCGTGTGAATGGAAACAAATTCACACTATCTTGAATTGACCAACAAAATTTAGCGTTCACACAGTGATATAGCATATATGTTATTCCTTAAAGTGGATGGATCTTGAAGCTACATGTGTGTCAAGTGAGTATATATCAATGTGGATATATGGCTCAAATTTGGCCGATGACTTATGTTCCCTGCAAAAGTGGATCCCATCACATGGATATAAGAAAGTAAATAATATGGTGAATTCCACTTTTGAACTGTCCAGCTTATCCATTTTAAAACATTGGACTCTTGTTTTCTGATGTAGTTTTGTTGGGAAGGTGTGAGGTGAAGATTGAGGCTAAAAAATACCAGGACAACAACCAATAATTTAACGGATGATGAAGAAAAATTTGGACATTATGTTCTATAGCATGCTCATATCTTTACATAATTTGACACACCACATGGTTATAAAATGTTGTTCTAGCTACTTAACGAATCATGCAGAATGGTAAAGTTGAGTAAAACCATGTTACTTTTTTGTATACGGTGTATTTCTTCTTTTGTTTTCCCAAAAAGTGTAATAAGTGTAGAAAATACGCAAGTGGGCGGCAAAAAGTGGAATTCAATGTAAATAATAGAAGTAGAGTTCAACTATGTGAACACATAATTTGTAATGTAAACATTATCATCTACAACCTTGTGGGACATGAGGATAACTGTGTACCTTTTGTGGCATGTTAAAATTCTATGTATGCTTTGGATGCGACTATTTCAGCAGTTTTTGTACTTCCTTGTTGAATGTTATTCGACATATGCTTGACAATAGGTATAAACTAATTTTCTAATTTATAACTTATTTGGTCATGGGGTATATAAATTGGTAGATTTAATGAATAGATTACTTTGAAACACTCTAAATATGCTCCGTTCTTCTTCTCTTATAACATTCACATGTTCTAGATTAGCTTAGACATACTGCATGGAAAGTGTACCGTCGGTACCATGTGAATATCTTTTTTTTTTTGTAATTAAGCTGGGCATTTGTGAATAGGTTCTCTTCAACCTTCATATCAAAATACCTATGGTTTTATAAGTTGCCATTTTTCCATCATCATGGTTTTGTAATACAACAATCCTAGAAAAAAATGTTTGCATACTATTTTAAATGGCTAATTTAATTATTTAAATTATATTATTTTCATGTGTAGAAATTTTCACAAATTGGGGGAGTAATGAAGTAATATTTTTATTTGGTAAGCTGAGAGGGAATAATTATTTCCATAAATATAGCTATACAACAACTATATTTAAAGCGCACATGTAATTTCCCGACATTATTTCAATGAAATTATAGCACTAACCTAAGAAATATCTATTTTCGCATAATTTTTCTGGTATTCAAATATATAATGTGTTCGTGTTTTACTGCGTTATTGTCAGCTGACTACTTATAGATGATCTATTGGAGACCCATTATTACATAGTTGAATGTTTCCTCATATTAAATCAACATCATTGCATTAACGTTGTTGGTTATCGATAGCTCTAATTATCCAACAAATACCTAAACATTATGTATATTCGGCTGGTCATATTTTTAAACCAAAATTGTATAGAGTTAGATGAACTCATTTTTATAGTTTAGTTTTTTTTGCGGGCATAGTTTAGTTTAATTAAGGTGGCTGGTTGACATGTAATACGTTGGGCACAACAATGTCTTCATGTGGCCACAACCTTGTCTATGTTATTGTGATACCGGATGATGTGCACGTCCGTAAGCTCGTCGCGGAAATCTGCATGCGGCCGGACACTTGATTATATATTTTTTGTCCAGCTAGAGATATCCTAATTTATTCAGGACACGTCTTCTCCTTGTCTCTTCTTGTGCATGCATGTCCGATCCTAAGTTGCTAGTCACGTCTCTCATTTTTTTTCTTGCCTCTTACCTTTTCTCTGTTATTGTGATACCGGATAATGTGCACGTCTGTCGGCTCGTCACGGAAATCCGTATGCAGCCGGACTGTTGATTAGAATTTTTTTGTCCAGCTAGAGATATCCTCATTTATTTGGCACACGTCTTCTCCTTTTTTCTTTTCTTGTGCATGCATGTCCGATGCAGAGTTGCTAGTCACGTCTCTCCAGTTTTTTCTCCTTGCCCCTTGCATGCTTTGGGTGATTTAAATGCAAGAGTCCGGCTATCCCGGTCGTAACTGCTTCAGTTGCTTTTTATTTTCTTTGCATCCCACGTACAATTTGTGTCAAACGTATCGTGGTAGATTTTGTTTTTTGCAACCTATGTAACGTTTTTTCACGATTTATCCCACCTACACAACGAAAATCTAACGGTATAATTAATTTATATGATGTGGATTAACGTGGAGCCTTGAAAGGTGCCTCAAATTAGTATATGCGTATGTCTTCGTTGCAATGATGATAGGACCCACATGCATGGTACCAACAAATGTACCAGGTAAGACTAGAGGTATCCTAAATTCATCAAGAAGATGGTAGAACTAAAGTCATAGGTATTTTTCTGATGCCACTCAATCTGACCATCGAACAGATATGTGACGGTTACCAACCGTACATGCATGTTCCATCTTTTTGTCTTTCGTTCTGGTTTAATCACGGGGCGTATTATCTTGGGAGATCAAAACAGGTTCAGTTACAAATAATAGAGGTGGCACACCTAGTATTTGATAGGATGGGGCGGCAATGTGATTTATGGTAGGCCCTGCGAACTAAACTATGTTCCGAAGAACCAAGGAGAATCAATATGATTTTTTTTTTGAAAAGGGTAGCCCCAGCCTCTGCATCAGGCTGATGCACACAACTTTTATTTAACGAATAAAATCAAGTTACATAAAAATTCCAGCAAACCCACCTGTAACTCAGCCGAAAAAATAAAGAGAAACTCCCGATCTCGAAAAAATAAGAGCTTAACAAACAGTAGGCTACGCAGTATCCAAACGTCTAGTGTGTAACCAGCCAGCCTTGTTGAAAATAGCCCGAATGACCGCCATCAGACGAGCAGAAGCTCCATCCAAGCGAGCACGCTGATCCTCGGGCAGTAGATGCGACCATAGGTGCATCCAATAACAAGCCTGATGAATAATCTGCAAAAAGTTTCCATTGTTCTCATTGTTAAAAATGATTCCATTCCGACAATTCTAAGTTGCCCATAACAAAGCACATACTCCTATGCGTATAAATGTTTTAGTACACTTATCTACCCCAAATAACCAATTACCAAACATACTTTGTATACTAGAGGTAGGTGAAATACTAAAACTAAAATGCACCAGCCTCCAAATTTTCCTAGCAAGATCACAAGAAATAAGCAGATGCGTAACCGTTTCAGGTTCTCCACAGAACACACATTTTTGGCACCCGTTCCAGCCCCTCTTAGCTCAATTGTCCTTGATCAACAAATCTTTCCTAGACAGAAACCACATAAAAAAAATTATCTTTAGTGGAACTTTCAACTTCCACAAGTATTTACGGTGGAATCTAGTATCCCCAAGCATAAGATCAGCATAAAAAGACTTTACGGTAAACAAACCGGAGGTAGTAAGAGTCCATTTGTAACTATCCTCGTAATCAGATAAATTAACATCCATTAGTCTCTCCATAAGATGCAACCAAGCCGCCCTTTTATCTCCTACGAGACTACGTCTAAACGGTAAATTCGGGGGTGACTGACCAATCACAAGAGATACCAGAATGTTTTTATGACTCAGAATAGAGTAAAGAGAAGGATATTGAGTTGCTAGCGAAGAAGACCCAAGCCAACGGTCCTCCCAGAAGCGAATATTCTCGCCATTCCCAAGAGTGAAAGCAACACGATAAAAAAACTCCTTTTTAACCTTCATAATACCTTTCCAAAAAGGGAAATCAATAGGTTTAGCTTCCAATTCAGCCAAAGTTTTTCCACCGAAATACTTGTTCACTAACAACTCATGCCAAATACCATCCTCGGTTAACAGCTTAAAAAGCCATTTGCTAAGAAGACATTGATTCTTAATATCCATAACCTCAATGCCTAAACCCCCCTGATCCTTAGGGCGACAAACAATGTTCCACTTTGTCAGACGGTATTTCTTCTTACTATTATCACTTTGCCAGAAAAAATGTGATCTATAGAAGTCTATTCTTTTCCGCACCCCTACGGGAACTTCGAAAAAAGAAAAGAGAAACATGGGTGAACTAGTTAAAACTGAATTAATCAACACCAGTCTATCTCGGTAAGATAAAAATTTACCTACCCATGAGCATAACTTCTGTTCAAAACGATCTTCCACACACTTCCACTCCTTATTTAACAACCTCCTATAGTGGATGGGAATTCCAAGATACCTAAAAGGGAGTTCACCAATCTCACATCCAAAGATATTACGATAAACATCCATTTGGTCCTTTGCTCTACCAGAGCAGAAAATTTAACTCTTGTGAAAATTAATTTTCAGCCCCGACAACTGTTCAAACATCGACAGAATCAACTTCATGTTAACTGCCTTTTCCACATCATGTTGGTAGAATCATATTGTTGAGGATAATAACATATATATATAAACCGGGCAAAGATAGGCTTCCAACTTTTAAGGTTGTACAATTGAAATCTGGGCATTTATTACAGCCCATGTTTCTGGGTAGAATAGACCCACCGCCGAATTACAAATCCTATATATGCCGCCCTTCCGCTGAGATTTGTTACGCATCATGAGGCACGAGCTTCAGGCTCTGCCATGAGGAGTATATAGAAGCACCACTGCTAAGCCACATCTGCTAAGCCACATCAGCAGCCACGAGTATTCTAGCCGCTGGGCTGACTGAGGTGTTTGCGTGCTTTTGATGATCTCTCTTAGAGTAAACAAAATACATGCACATGTCTCCTAATGTTACTACCTTTGAACTCATTCAAAAGCAACCAGAGGAAACACCTTCTCTAGGCTATGATAAACTGTGATACGAGTATACCACCTACAAGAGAAGAATACTACATGGTTGACATTGCTATCCAATATAATTGTCCGACGGCAATAGATTCCACGAATTCGAGTATCGTTCGCTGCTCAACTATTTCCTCAAGTAGGGCTAACCATGCCATCCAATTGCAGGCACATTGTAGGGGATGTAGATCAAATTACTCTACCGCGTCTTCTTCACCATCCACAGCACCTATGTCCTTATCCTCTTCCTCAACTTCCTCATCTGCCTCGTCACTCTTCTTCCTATATTTCCCCCTAAAATTTGTAACGAAGATATGGAGATTTCTGTTTAGAAAAAAACAAAAACATAAATTATCCTGTAACTAGAGGAAAAGAGAATTATGTTCTAAACAGTACAATGTCCTAAAAGCTTCATTTCAAAAAATATCCTAAAAACATGGTTTAGATAATGTATTAGAGTTTGACCAAGTGCCCTATATATTTACACCTATGTAACAGAAAGAATCTGGAAATTTAAAAAATTGAAACCATGTGTGCAACAAACTTTTTTTCTATTTTATATAACAAGGAATAAACCATGGCACTACCAATCAGACTATTTGCAACTGCCCAACTAGGAAGATGTAGACGTGTCGGGTCTCTCGCACGTTCATGTCCCAGTTTAAACACACATCCCCTACGTGATAGCTCTTGATCATGGCACCTGGGTGTGGCATCTCCATTGTAGGATAAATGTGTGTTTTAGGTATACAACTTTTAGTGGCAGAAATACAGCCTAAAGGTTTCACTATGCTACTCTTGGCAGCGGGCCATTCTTTTTGTGTCACCCGTTCCAAACTTCAAGAAGTCGGCACATGTTACCACATGTTTACCTAACATCCCATGTGATGTCTAGATGGAGTACATTGTGAAAATTGTCTATGCTGTTTTTATGGACACACGGTAGACGTGGAGCAAACCGCAAGAAATGGATCATGGCATGTATGTTGATAAGGCTATACGAAATATAAATCCTAGAGTACTTGTTTCTTGTTTTTATAACTTTCGAGTGGTATATTTTTTTCTTTGAATAGTGAGAACTTCCGAAAGGTGGTGAGAAACATTGCATATATTTGTTATTTTGGTGTGTTGCAAATTCTTATGCTCATAAAAGCCGAAGTTTAAACGAGTAGACCGTAGCGTCACGGAGTTGGATCCGCCGAGTTGAATCTGAATTTACCTTGTCTAGAATTTTACCCCTTTATATAACTCGTGTAATCCACCGTTTCGGATTAGTCGCAAGTTGTAAATCATGAGCGTTCGCAACTGTACCTAATTTAGTGAAGTTCTGCCGGCTGAAGCATATGGTTTTCTCTTTCTTATTGAAAGGGTTTTCCACGTTACAATCTCGTGTCCCCTGTTGTGCTAGATCTCTTGTTTTGATCGCTTTTCTTGTTATCGTTTATAACAATATTTTAGGCTGACTTAGAGCCGACTGCCAGGGCCAGGGCTCACTAAAACCCATGATTGCACGATCTAAAGGATTGCCTGGACTGTCCTCATGACCAAATATTTGGCCCATATAGCCTTTAATTCTATCCACCACGATCACTACCGTCACCACGAACCGAATCCACCCCTACACGTATCCATCCATGGAACGCATCCATGGCCGACGCGAGAGGCTCTGTAGGTGTCCTTCAATGGAGTGTGTGAAAATTTTACCTTATCAGGAAACGGTACAAAGAGTGTTAATATGAGTTCTTGTTTCCCTTGAGATGGGTTCCGTTTTCCACTCCGTAGTCATGTTGCTTGTTCATTCAACTATTGTACTCTAAGTTACAACTATAGACACTAGAACATTCCGCAAGCAGGCCGGCTCATCATACAAGCAAAGATATACATCATGACATGATCACCGGTGGGCACAAACTCTCAAAGCTAACAACTGAAACAAACGAGAAATTTTTCTCATACCACTCTTTCTGAACTCCCAAGATGTGTGTCCACACTCATGTTACGCGATCATATGACGCGTGATTTATCGTCCATCCTATGGGCCGTGACCCCCCGATTTCTGATCTCGAGTGGTGGAACATCCTATAGGAGAGAGATCATGGGTGGAATCTGTTCCGGATCCATGCGTCGGTCACCCAGCACGAATTGTTAGTCAAGGCGAATTATTGGACAAAATAAAAGGCTAATCATTTGCCATTGCAATCCGTTTGCGGGCACCTAAATATTCTAACTGTTCCACCTGGCCCGCATGTAACAGGTTTTCAAAGATTTACCAATGGTTCTATAAAAAAAAAAAGATTTACCAATGGTTGCCACGTCCTCCCCTGACCATTCAAATAAGTAAAAATCGCCACATCCACCAACCGGAAGTTGCTGTTTCATGCTGCAATCTGCACTCGGGTCCACTACAGGAGCGCCTGAATTCGCCGACGGCTGGAGCCCGTCGGTGTATAGCCGTTCCCCTTCGGCGTCTCTATACGCCGACGGCGTACAGCCTTTGCCGTCGGCGTATACGCCACCGTCGGCGTATAGATTTTTTTTTTGAATTTTTTTTTTAAATTTTTTTTTTCGAATTTTTTTCTGCATATTTTTTATTTGACTTGTTTAAACACTTAATCACACTTCCCGGTCGGTCACCCATCATGAGATTGCTCCAGGCCCAGCACGCTTAACTTCGTAGTTCCTTCACTGTAATCTACCTAGAAACAACTGATGTGTTGTTGATAATATTATGCAATCAATCCTGTTAACCTTAACCCTTGGACCATCATGTCACACTCTTTTATTTTATGAATTCAAACAACTATTTAAATAAAATATAATAACTAATAATAAATTTGAATTTAAATAATCTTGAATTTAAATAATAATTAACATGTTTGCTATTTCTATTTAATATTCAAAAATTCATATCTATAAATCCGTAAATCAAAATTTGACAAATAATATGTCTATATCGATTAGAAAAATGAGAGAAATTCAAATATGACATCCATATAATATTTCCGTCATATATAAGACTTTTTCTTTTTCTTTTAATTGAAGCAAAAAAGCATTTTCTATGTTCCGAGTGTAAAAAAAAGGTTTTTTTGTGAAGGACCTACCATAAATATGTTGCAAAACATGAGAGGTATAATTTTTGAAAATACTAGAGCATGTTATGCACAAATAACCACTTTGTTTCATATGAACAGGTTTCCATCCACCTCTTTTGAAGAACAGAAGTTTCTGCCGATTCCGCTGGAAACTGGTCAAATTTGAACTACAGGTACCTCGTAGTTTGCTCATGATTTTTGGAAAAAATTATTTTTAGGTACGCAAGTACCTATTTCAACATAGATACACAAAGAGTTTCTCAATATTCAACCCCTAGCTACGAACAGTCATGCCCGCCGCGTTGACTTTTTCCTCAAACGGGGTTAGAAAATTCCAGAAAATTCAAAAAAAACCAAAATGATGCGAGACCTTCGCGTGGTGTCATTATATAGGTCCTAGTATACACCAAAAATAATAAACTTGAAATACGACAGTTGTGTTGAAAATGTGTTCACAAAAATTAGCTATCTCCTACGAACATTCTAGGGTTCGGGCCAAATGACGAGTGTTATGGTCATATCCATGGCATAGTTTGTTCAAATGTTCCCATATTACACACAAACATGCATCTTGGAAGCACGGACAATGTTGACAGAGGAAGTTTTCCTTTTCTTTGAAGCAAAAAAGCATTTTCTATGTTCCGAGTGTAAAAAAAGGGGTTTTTCGTGAAGGACCTACCATAAATATGTTGCAAAACTTGAGATGTATAATTTTTTGAAAATACTAGAGCATGTTAGATGCACAAATAACCACTTTGTTTCATATGAACAGGTTTCCATCCACCTCTTTTGAAGAACAGAAGTTTCTGCCGATTCCACTCGAAACTGGTCAAATTTGAACTACAGGTACCTCATAGTTTGCTCATGATTTTTGGCAAAAATCATTTTTAGGTACACAAGTACCTATTTCAACATAGATACACAAAGAGTTTCTCAATATTCAACCCCTAGCTACGAACAGTCATGCCCGCCGCCTTGACTTTTTCCTCAAACGGGGTTAGAAAATTCCAAAAATTTCAAAAAAAACCAAAATGATGCGAGACCTTCGCGTGGTGTCATTATATAGGTCCTAGTATACACCAAAAATAATAAACTTGAAATACGATAGTTGTGTTGAAAATGTGTTCACAAAAATTAGCTATCTCCTACGAACATTCTAGGGTTTCGGGCCAAATGACGAGTGTTATGGTCATATCCATGGCATAGTTTGTTCAAATGTTCCCATATTACACACAAACATGCATCTTGGAAGCACGGACAATATTGACGGAGGAAGTTTTCCTTTTCATTGAAGCAAAAAAGCATTTTCTATGTTCCGAGTGTAAAAAAGGGTTTTTTTGTGAAGGACCTACCATAAATATGTTGCAAAACTTGAGATGTATAATTTTTGAAAATACTAGAGCATGTTAGATGCACAAATAACCACTTTGTTTCATATGAACAGGTTTCCATCCACCTCTTTTGAAGAACAGAAGTTTCTGCCGATTCCGGTGGAAACTGGTCAAATTTGAACTACAGGTACCTCATAGTTTGCTCATGATTTTTGGCAAAAATCATTTTTAGGTACACAAGTACCTATTTCAACATAGATACACAAAGAGTTTCTCAATATTCAACCCCTAGCTACGAACAGTCATGCCCGCCGCGTTGACTTTTTCCTCAAACGGGGTTAGAAAATTCCAAAAAATTCAAAAAAAAACCAAAATGATCGCGTGGTGTCATTATATAGGTCCTAGTATACACCAAAAATAATAAACTTGAAATACGACAGTTGTGTTGAAAATGTGTTCACAAAAATTAGCTATCTCCTACGAACATTCTAGGGTTTCGGGCCAAATGACGAGTGTTATGGTCATATCCATGGCATAGTTTGTTCAAATGTTCCCATATTACACACAAACATTCATCTTGGAAGCACGGTCAATATTGACGGAGGAAGTTTTCCTTTTCATTGAAGCAAAAATAGCATTTTCTATGTTCTGAGTGTAAAAAAAGGGGTTTTTTGTGAAGGACCTACCATAAATATGTTGCAAAACTTGAGACGTATAATTTTTGAAAATACTAGAGCATGTTAGATGCACAAATAACCACTTTGTTTCATATGAACAGGTTTCCATCCACCTCTTTTGAAGAACAGAAGTTTCTGCCGATTCCGCTGGAAACTGGTCAAATTTGAACTACAGGTACCTCATAGTTTGCTCATGATTTTTGGCAAAAATCATTTTTAGGTACACAAGTACCTATTTAAACATAGATACACAAAGAGTTTCTCAATATTCAACCCCTAGCTACGAACAGTCATGCCCGCCGCGTTGACTTTTTCCTCAAACGGGGTTAGAAAATTCCAAAAAATTCAAAAAAAAAACCAAAATGATGCGAGACCTTCGCGTGGTGTCATTATATAGGTCCTAGTATACACCAAAAATAATAAACTTGAAATACGATAGTTGTGTTGAAAATGTGTTCAAAAAAATTAGCTATCTCCTACGAACATTCTAGGGTTTCGGGCCAAATGACGAGTGTTATGGTCATATCCATGGCATAGTTCGTTCAAATGTTCCCATATTACACACAAACATGCATCTTGGAAGCACGGTCAATATTGACGGAGGAAGTTTTCCTTTTTATTGAAGCAAAAAAGCATTTTCTATGTTCGGAGTGTAAACTCGCGAGAGAGAAGCGGACGTCGGTGAAGCGGGTCACACCCCGGAGTGCAATATTTACCATCCAAAGACCAAAACACACATATACTAACATGTTATGTCACCCCCTAGCTTGTGTGGGGGAGCCGGACGCTTCGTAGCCCCCCTCGGGTGAAAACCTAGACCCGCTGGAGAAATACCGGACTTATACGGATACACATGGTAACGGCGTCGTAAGGGGGTAGCATTGTGGAACCAGTGACTTGGTTGTGTTAGGGTAGCCCATAGAAACACAAAACACATAGGTAGAACCCAAACATAATTTTTGGACAAGAATAGAATTTATGATGCAACTTATAATAACCAATTTTTTTCTGCCCTTTTAGTAAATAGAAGTAAACTTGAGAATTTTTAGTTCAATTGTGCCAAAATAAAATACCATTGTGTAGTGTTTGTTATGATAAGTTTTTAGAGACCAAGTTTGCTCAATTTGAAAAACCAGAGCTCAAGTTATGAAGTTTGCAAGGTTCCAATTTTAATAGCCATTTCTATATTCAATTATTTAGTGCAAAAATTACTACAGAAATATGTTGCAACTTGGATACCAACAGAAAGAGCACAAGATTATGAATCCATAGAAATTTGAATTTCTCAAATTGGAGCAGTTTTCGAATTGTTGTTGATTTTAGAATTAATAGCTGGAATCTGTCTTAAAATAAAAAAACGGTATACGCCGACGGCCAGTGTCTAATCCCCGTCGGCGTATCAGAAAAGCGTATACGTATAACGGGATGTCGTTCTAGCGGGGCCCAACGGTCAGCGTTACGCCGACGGCCATTTTATACGCCGACGGGGACCGTCGGCACTAAAACATGTACGCCGACGGCCACCTGGTTGGTTTTTTGTCATCGCGTATACGCCGACGGTGCCCGATACTTCCCCGTCGGCGTATAAAACGGCCGTCGGCGTATATGCCGTCTCCCGTAGTGGTCATACCCACCACATTAATCCGTACACATCTCTCATTACATGGAAGTAACGCAGTGATGCTATATACTGCCCAAGGGTGCACCTGCAGAAATTCAATCACAACTTCGCTACTTATCGATCAGTCGAGCACCCAAAATGGGAAAAGAATCAATATTTTCGGCTATGTACAATGATGTTTATATACACACAAATCAAAAAAAAAATGAAATGCGA
>JAPCYS010002169.1:0-12962 GCA_028641055.1 Alopecurus myosuroides
ATCTCAAAGATGTTTACATAGAAATTGAACTAAGTATAGAAGGGACGTAACTGCTGGATACTCCAGGGCCTTTTTGTCTCTCCTAGTTCATCATCTATCTTTCTCTTTCTTTTGCGATTCGGCTTCTCGGGATAATCTTCCTTATCGCGAATGTCGACAAGATAATATGATCCATTCTTCATGGCTTTACTGATGACAAATGTTCCTTCCCATACTGGGGCCAGTTTGTGCTTTCTTTGCTGCACCAATCTTAGCACTAGGTCACCTTCTTTAAAAGAATGATGCCTGATTTTCCGACTATGATAACGTCGTAAACCTTGCTGGTAAATGGCGGATCTTTGAAGCACAAGTTCTCGTTCCTCTTCTAAGAGCTCGACGGCATCCTGTCGTGCTTTTTCGGCATCCGAGTCGTCGAAATCTTGCACTCTTGGGCTATCATGGATCATGTCTGTTGGAACGATTGCTTCCGCACCATAAACTAGGAAAAACGGGGTTTGCCCAGTTGACCTGTTTGGTGTTGTTCGAATACTCCAAAGCACGGAAGGTAGCTCTTCTACCCATGCTCCAGCTGCTCTATGAAGAGGAGATTCGAGTCTTGGACGTATTCCTTGCAGGATTGAGCTATTCATTCTTTCAACCTGTCCATTGGATTGCGAGTGTGCCACAGATGCGAGATCTAGGCGAATTCCCGTTTGTCGGCAATATTTTGCCAACTCTCCAATGGAGAAATTTGTCCCGTTGTCGGTTATTATTCTGTATGGAACGCCGTATCTCATGACTACGTCAATGATGAAATTTCTGGCAGTTACACCGTCAAGCTTTTTGATGGGTTTAGCATCCACCCACTTGGTATATTTGTCCACAGCTACAAGTAGATGTGTGAGTCCGCCTCGTGCAGTTTTGAATGGTCCCATCATATCTAGCCCCCAGACCGCAAAGAGCCATGTAATGGGGATAGTTTTGAGTTTTTGGGCTGGCATATTAGTTTGCTTGGCGTAATACTGACATCATGCACATGTATTTACTATGTGCTCAGCATCTGTCTTTTGGGGATGCCAAAATCGGAGCTTTCATCAAAGTTTCCTTCAACTGAGTTAATGCTGCTTCTGCCTCTTCTGTCCACTCGAATTTGTCGGATTTTTTCAGCAACTTGTAGAGTGGTAAGGCTTTATCCCCCAGCCGACTAATAAATCTGCTGACGGCTGCAGCGGAACCCGTCAATATTTGGACATCTTTTACACACGTAGGTTTGGAGATGTTTAAGATTGCTTTGATCTTTTCTAGGTGTACTTCTATTCCTCTATGAGAAACGATGAAACCCAGAAGTTTTCCTGAGGGAACCCCGAATACGCACTTTGATGGATTTAACTTCATCTTGTAAGTGCGCAAATTTTTGAAGGTTTCTCGCAAATCCTCAAGGAGAGTATCTTTTTCCTTGGTTACGACAGCAATATCGTCCATGTAAACGTGGACATTTTTGCCAATCTGACTATGCAAACAACGTTGCATGCAACGCTGGTAGGTTGCACCTGCGTTCTTCAGGCCAAATGGCATGGTTATGTAATAGTACGTCCCATAAGGGGTTATAAAAGAAGTCTTAATTTGATCTTCCTTTTTCATGCGTATTTGATGGTACCCGGAATATGCATCCAAAAAGCATAAAAGCTCAGAGCTTGCAGTGGCATCTATTATTTGATCAATTCGCGGTAACGTGAACCTATCTTTTGGACACAGTTTGTTTAAGTCGGTGTAATCTATACACATCCTAAGGGCAGTAGTATCTTTCTTCGGTACTAATACCGGATTTGCAGACCATTCGGTGTGTATAACTTCCTGGATAAAGTCTGCTGCTAAAAGCCGGATAATTTCCTTGCCAATAGCCTTCCGTCTTCTTCCGTCGAATCGACGGAGACCTTGTTTGACGGGTTTGGAGCCTGGAATCACTTTAAGTTGGTGCTCAGCAAGTTCCCTGGGTACGCCTGGCATGTCAGCTGGACACCAGGCGAAAATATCCCAGTTCTCATGGAGGAACTTTATGAGCTCGCTTTCCTATTTGTCGGTCATCCCAGTTCCCACTACGACAAATTTTGTCAGATCTTTGGGATCTAGGATTACCTGTCTTGTGTTCTGAGGCCTTGAAGCTATCTGCTGGCTTCCGGGTTTCTTTTCCTGCCGGCATTTCTGTCGGCGATACCTCTTTAGCCAGCTCCTTCAACTCTTCCTTTGCTATGATCTTCTCAGTGCAAAGGGCGTTTTCTTTTTCCAGCTTGTTTGCCAGCTTGAAGTCTCCAGATATGGTGATTACTCTTCCTTTTGGCCCTGGCATCTTCAGCTTGTTATAGATATAATATGATCTTGCCATGAATTTGGCGAAAGCTGGACGTCCGAGTATTGCGTGATACACGCTTTCGAACGGCACCACTTCGAAGGATACTTTTTCCTGACGGAAGTGATCTTTTTCTCCGAAAGTGACATCTAGGGAAATTTCTCCTAGGGATCGTGCTTGCCTGCCAGGAACAATGCCGTGAAAACGTATGTTGCTGTGGTTGAGCTGGGTCTCGGAGATTTTCAGATGCCTCAGTGTATCCAGGATTGAGCTATTCATTCTTTCACCGTGATCTTATGTGTTCCCTATTCCGCGACCATCAGAATAAAAATACACAGACTTTCCATAGAAATTGGTGATTTATGTGACTTTCCTATTTGGCGGTGATATGACAGAGCATAGGAACAAGAACAACCAAAAAGTAGGCCAAGTTTCTCTAAAAGAATTGTCCGGTTGCTTTGAACACTAGTGGAAACAGGGCCTTTTGTCCCGGGTCGTAAGGGCCAGTTGTCCCGGTTTTGCAACCGGGATGGGCTGGCCGGGACAAATGGCCCTCCCTCATTGGTCCCGGTTGTGCCAGGACCCGGGATGGTAAGGATAGGCCACGTGGCGAACCTGGGCCAGGGAGTTCGTCCCGGTTCGTTCAAGGGACCGGGATGGATACTTTTTTGAAAAAAATATGTATAATCGTCAATTTTCGCGTCCAGGCCCACGTCTTTTGGGCTCCTGTCTCCCAATCCCGAGCCGGCCTCCCCTTCCCCAACCGCGTCCAGGCCCACGTCTTTTATTAAGCCCACTGGCCACATTTTTTCGTCAAAAGGGCCCACTAGCCCGCGTCTTTTATTATGGTCAGTCAACGGTTCGAAGGGCCCACTGGCCCGCGTCTTTTATTATGGTCAGTCAACGGTTCGAAGGGGCCACTGGCCAGCGGCCTGGTGGCTGGCTCGCCTGGTCCCTTAATTAAATTAAGACCACAGGACGGTCAAAGGGCCACTGTCGCCTCATCTTCCCGCCCCGCCTCGGCTTCCCGCGCCCCCACTTCCCCACGCGCGCGTGCCACAGCTGCAACCGCCGCCACGCCTCGGCTCCCGTCCGCATTCATGGCCGCCTGCAACCTCCGCCACGTTCAGGCCGCCGGTTGGCATGCCAGCCCCCCCGGGTCCTTTTTAAAGGGCCCCCGCCGCCCGTACAACCCATCCACCCCGGCCGCGCCCAAGGCAGAGCAACCATAGCCACCATGTCCCGCTGGTTCGGCAGCGGCTCCGGCTCCGGCAAGCGCCCCAGGAACGACCACGAAGGCTCCTCGAGCGGCGCCGACCGCGTCCCACCCCCGCCGGCGGAGGCCTTCGGCTACGGCCCTGGAGGTGTCCGCCTCGGCGGGACGCCGCGCGTCCCCGCGCCACCTCCGGCGGCACGCCCGCCGCCCCGCGCCGCGCCCAAGGGCAAGCGGTTCTGCCGGTACGTCCGGGCGGTGGAGGCCGAGTGGCACTGGAACAACGCCACGCCGGTGTTCTATGCTGACGTCCACCTCCCGGACGGCTGGCACCTGAACCCCCAGCGGATCCCTGTGCCGCCGGCCCCGACCGGCGAGGCGCTGCTCGAGGAGATCGACCGCCGGCGCGCGCTCCTGCCGGCCCCCGTCCGCAGGGAGCGCGCGTACGCGCGCAGCTCCCCCTACTGGGCCGCCTGGCTCGAGCAGGAGGACGAGCAGCGCCGGCGCTCCTTCATCCCCGCCCCCCACGAGGCGGACGTGGCGGACTACCCCGAGGCACCGCCCGGCCGGGAGAGGGAGCTGTGGCTCCTCGAGGACATCTCGGAGGACTTCTCCGGGGAGGAGGACCCCGAGCTCCGGGCCGCCATGGAGGAGGCCTGCGAGGCCTCCCGCCGCTCCCTCCGGGAAGACGAGATCAAGCGGTGGGAGCGGGTCGTGGCCGCCGCCGCCGCCGACGTCACCGACATGCCGCCGCCGCCGCCCCCTACCGAGCCTACCCCCTGGTGGCAGCAGATGTACGCCGACTGGGAGGCGTCCGAGGACCAGCCGCCACCGCAGCCGCTCCCCCCAGGCCTGAAGTACGGCATGTCCTGGGTCTGGATCGGCGGCGCTTGGGCGCCGGAGCAGGAGGAGCTGCCCCCACCACCGCCGCCGCAGGAGGTGCTGCCCCCGCCACCGCCGTACGCGCCTCCGATGCCCCCGATGCCTCCACCCCCGGCCCAGCCGCCTGCCCACCTGTGGCAGCCTCCCTCCTACCAGTGCATCTCCTCCGACGAGGAGGACGAGTAGATCGGCGCCGGTGCGCCCCCCCAAGACTAAGCTACCCCCCCATAGACTAAGCAACCCCCCAAGAAAACGGCCGGCCGCCTGTGGCCGCGCCACCGCCCCCTTTATGCAAGTACGGCCGGCCGCCTGTGGCCGCGCCGCCCCCTATCTATGTAAGCAAGGCCACTGGCCTTTTTTAATATAAGTTGTGTGCCCTAGTCTACCGTGTCCCTAGCCCATCCCCGCCGGCGGTCCGCCGGCGGGATCTGTCTACTCGTTCCTGCCGCCGGGGCAGGGCTTCGCCAAGCCATGTCCACTGTCCTGGGGTGTTCGTTTGGCCTGGAGAGAGGGCCGCGATTTTTATACACCCGGGCCTCTAGTCCCGGCCCGTGCCACCAACCGGGACTAGAGCCCCTTTGGTCCCGGTTGGTACCACGGACCGGGACCAAAAACATATTTCGAATTTTGGGGTGGCACCCTGCGCGCCCAAAAGTTTTTAGCGCCAAAGTTTGAAAATTATTAAGTTTGCACATTAACAACTTCTATATACTTTCGAATTTGACAAAAATTTCAACATGAAAAACACTAGAATTTGCATAACTAATTTAAATCCATTTTCGGTTAACTAAATAATTTTTCTAACTATTGAAACTATTAATTATTTTACCATTTGTACATAATTTGAATATAAAATGTTACAATTTTTGTTTTCTCTCGTGAAGCAGAGACGGGCGGTCGGGCGGGGGAGACCGCGCCGTTGCTGTCGCGCTTTCCTCTCCTCTGCTCGTCCGCCGTCTCCGTCGTGCTCCCCTCCGCCTTCAACATTTGGGATCTTCGTTGTTCAGTTAGACGTTTCTCCTCCAAAAATTTATCATATATGTTAAAGAAGTACCGAAGCTCTATTTCTGTTTTAAGGATATCTGTCAGGATGGTATCTCTGCTATCACTTTGAAGTGTGACTGCAATATTTGCGCAGAATATATGACACCCATAAGGCAAAACCCATTTTTCTCTATCCTCATACAATCTACTTAGCCACTCGTTATCCTTCAGATTGTACTTCGCCAAGACCTACTAAAATCATGAGCGAAAGTTTCCGAACAGTAAAGGACTTCAAAGAATATTCGACGAGAAGCCAGACGGAACCTTGATACTGTAAAGGACTTCAAAGAATATTTCCTTCTCTGCTTTAGTAAGAGCGTAGCTGCTTAAGTAATGACGCCTATCTGTGTGCTTGTTGCTTGGGTCTTTTATACGTTGCTGGTCCTCCCGTGCTTCTGGCGTATCTTTGGACTTCCCATACACGCCCAGGAAGCATAGCAGATTGACACAAAGATTCTTTGTCACGTGCATCACGTCGATCGAAGACCGGATCTCTAAAACTTTCCAATAGGGTAGCTCCCAAAATATAGATTTCTTCTTCCACATGGGTGCGCGCTTATCAGGGCCGTACGGAACTGGTTGGCTGCCAGCAGCCTTACCAAAGATTACTTCTAGGTCCTTGACCATATCGAATATATCATTTACCACTACGCAACTCAGGCTTCTTCCGGTTATCTGCCTCACCTATGAAATGATTCACTCCTTTCTTTCTTACGGGATGCTTGATCGGAAGAAATCTACGATGCCCCAGGTATACAACCTTTTTACATTTATCCAAAAAAACACTGTCAGTATTATCTAAACAGTGTGTGCATGCATTGTATCCCTTGTTTGTATGTCCGGAAATGTTACTAAGAGCAGGACAATCATTGATGGTTACGAAAAGCAACGCCCGTAGGTCAAATGGCTTTTTGGGCGTGATTTCTCGTGTCCCATATTCACCTACTACCTCTAAAAGATATGGCAACTTTTCATAGAAATGGCAATTTTATGCGAGTTTTATATTTTTCTAGTGAGCTACTCACTTCGTTCCATTTTACTTGACCCTGAAAGATCATCTAGACTTATTTAAACCCTAGATACATTCATTTGAGAGTCAAGTAATATGAAAGGAGGGAGTACAAAGTTTCGGATAGCCGATAATACTGATCACAACTAACTATATATAATCGGTGCATGTCTTCATGCTAGCCTAGTCTCCTCATCCATACGCTACCCTTACAAACATTATTCTCGGAAATCTCCTCACCTATCATACAAAGGTCGTGGATGGAAGGTAATCACATAAGTCGATGGGATCCACACTTGACCAAAAATAAAATTTAGCTTGCATGAAAATGAACTGACTGGTATTCACGCACTGAGCTTTAATTGTTAAGAATTAATATTGAGATGAGTACGAAAAAAAAAACATAGATGGATATGTAATTAGTGTCTCCACATATATTTTTCGAATATCCATGGACCGACTATTAATGCTTCGTATTTCATATATTGCAAAAAGGATATCACATAGCTAAATAAATTTGTGGTGTCCTAGAACCAGTGGCGGTCCTAGAAACTTCTCAAAGCCCAGGTGGACAATCTTAGGATGCTAATTTTTCAAACAAAATTGATGTACAAAACCACGAGATGGAAGTGTTGTGCGGCTGACAAACCCTAGCAGCCACCCAGGCCCCTAATCCGTCCCTGCCTACAACTCTATCTTGCAGTCTGCATACATACAAATCGCAAATGGTTTGTTTATATCTCATTCGGCTGGGCTGATAGTACTTTTTAGCTTGGTGAATAAAGTATTCAATATTGTCTTAGTCGATTTGGAAAATAGATATGATATCTCGGTTGACTTTAGTATTAGTCAGTTGTCTAAGTGCGAGAATTACTAAAGCTTACAAATTGCAGCATCGATTCTCCATCTAGTTTGATTATGATTATTGATGACGTCCAATAAACTTATAGTTAAACCTATAGTTGCTTGGGATTGATGTGAAGGGACTCAGGATCACAGGCGGCCTTGTAATTTATAGTCCCACGAGGACTAATGCAGGAGTGGCAAAATGCAGTGTTGCATATCTATGAGACGATCTCGTTTCCCAGAACTCGACATATTTTCTTTATTGATATTTTTCTACTATTTATATTCAAGGATTAAACCAACAAAGTAAATAGATGATTATTACCATTTCTTAGAGATTTCTGTCAAATGATCATTTTCGTACAATTAAAGATATAGTTTCTTGATGCATGAGTTCATTTCATATACATTTTATTTTTTAGAATAAGAAATGCAAAAGATAAAGATGCTGAAGTGACTTGAGTTATAATCCTATTTGGAGTTTATGAACACATAACACTTGTTTATGAATTTCCAAGTTTGCATAATTTCATGCATGACTTATATATATGGGTATATGTTTTACCTGGGGTATGGACTTTGTTCGCGGACATGGTATATATAGAAGTTAGATTAGACACACGCCAATACGTGCAAGGTGCCTACGTATATGCTTGTAACTCGATCTCGAACTGGTATACTAATCCATCAGTGTCGCGAGTAGTCAAGTACAAGCCGGTACCGGCACCAGCCAAAAAATGCTACTACTAGCACATTTGGACTTCACTCTCGTACGTGTTGATGGATGCACATGCACATCAGGACGTGCTAGCCAATCAGCTCACGTGGATTGCTAGCTCCGTGCTCCGATACAACAATACTTGACTTTTATTTGTCTAAATATGAATGTATCTAGACATCTTTCGATGTATATATACATTTATATTTGGACAAATAAAAGTCAATATTTAGACAAATAAAAGTCAAGTATTGTTGAACCGGAGGGAGTAGTTAGTAGTGGCCCAGCGGCGCGACCTGGCCGGAGAGCCTCAAGCAGAGGAAGCTACCACCACCTTGTCGGCAGCTCGGACACGGCCACACATTGGTATAATCGGGCCTCTTTCCACATGCACCGAGGCTGATTGGCTAAGAAGGTCTAAGTCGTCCTCTTTCGGGTTCTGACACCGTCTTTGGGCTTCCCCGCCTCATATTGGCTAAGAAGGTCAAAGTCGTTCTCTCTCGAGCTCTCACGCCGTCCTCTTGGGCTCCCCCGCCTTGTCTTCTTGTCCCGCGCGGAGGTCTGGATGCCGGGGATGAAGAGGTGGAGTCGATCTGGCGGTAGGTGGCATCAACGAGTGTTGGCCAGCGTTGCGTGGGGGCCAGTATCCTTTCCTTGTGTCTCTCCTTCTCGCCATATCAAGCGGCTGGTAGGTGTCACCGGCTCTATTGAAGGCGGGGTGTTGGTGGTGTTAGCTTTGGAGTTGGAGAAACCCTTGGTCCATGAGGCGTTGTTGAGGTCCCGGTGACACGAGACTAGCGGCAGCACCGCATGGTCAAAAAGACATGATCTATTGTCGAGGCCGGGGATGAATGAGCCGAGAAAGCGGTGACTACTAGAGCCAAACTAACACCGGTCTTGGCATCGGGGATGAGGAACATGGCGCTGCATGTATACAGATCTATTTGGTCGTACCTCCGCCGTAGAGCGAAGATGTAGAAAACGGTGATGAGTGATGACACACGTCCTCTTCCGTTGGGGACGGTTAGAGGAGGGGTCGGCTAAGCCGCTAGCATCCCTTGCAGACTATGGCGCAACAGAAGGGTCACGGACAAATCATTGACGCATTTGATGATTTGACCGCTAAGGTATCCCAAGAGGGGCCAGAGCCTCCATGGCCGCCTTTTTCGAATTTTGTGTGGTCGATATATGAACCACGTGCGATTGTTGGCTGAAGAAAGAGATGTTTGATTGGGTGTAAAAGTGTCTGTTTGTTTGCGGTCGGGGTGATGTGGGAGTGTATACTAGTTGGGTTAAATGTTTATGTTGGCAAGTGAGTGTACTATATTGAGTCGGCATGCATGAGTGCTAATTTTGACTGCCTAATCCGGCTACTAACTGATCGAGTTGGTACACTTGGGAAGATGGATGGGGTATGCACGTCATTTAGGTACTTTGAGAACATGCATGCACATGGAGCTAGAGCTTGGGATGGCTCATGTAGACTTCACGTATGCATAGCTCGAACATACCAAAATTTTCCAATCGTTGATCTGTCACCAATCGGAATACAAGGACTGAACTCCGCGGATCACGCCCGGAGAACACCATCTGAACTTTCCGCTCCACGAAACGGCATCTCAGCCGTCCGTCCGCACACACAACACCCAACCCTAAGCCAAACTCAGAATTCCCAAAGGCACGCACCATGCATTCTCGTAGCGTCAGTTATCCTCGACCCCCAACTCAAGTAAAAAAAACTCAAGTAAAAAAAGAAGGTTTTCCTAGATCCCCTTTCGCGTCGCCATCGCGATCTCGACCGCCGCCGCACATCCTCCGCCCGCGCTCCGGCCAGCCTCCAGCTGCGCCGCCGCTCCCCAACCTCGGGCGTCGCTCCTGACCGTTCACGACCCAGCCATGGAGGCCTTCCACCAGTCGCCGGACCCTGCTGAACACCGGAACGCCCACCGCCCACGGAGGGGAGACGCTGGTAGGACGCTGGGAGATCTGGCGCTCTCCACCGCATGGGCTCCCTCCCGGCTGACCTGTTTACATACAGGACTCCACACGCGAACCCTAGCTAGCCCCAGCGACGACGCTGCCGCCTGGTCCACCGCCGGCAGCAAGCCGCGCCCGGCGGCCGCCTGCACACGCATCAGCTCAAGGTATCCCCAATCCGAATCCCTTACGCCCTCCCCCTCTCTCAAAAATCAATCATTGGCTACTGGAGGACTCGCGAACAGAACGGGTGGTTCTAAACTTCTAATTCGTCTTGTGCCTCTTTCCACCTAGCTAGGATGTTTTCCTTACTAGTCTAGTTGCTGCACCTTCAACCTGCTTGGAAACGCCAGCTATATGCATTAGCTGTGTACCTGCTTTTATTTGTTCAAGGTTGTACGAGTCCAAATTAAGGAGCACATGGAATCCCTCTTTTTTTGTTCTCTGTAATGATTGATTATTCAGGCGGCTTATCGGTGCTGAAACAAAGATCGATGCCACCTAATTTCTGTGCTGCTATTGCTGCCGCCAATTTGCTATTGTTGAACAGTACCGTTTTTTTGACGGTTGGATTAACTCTTGTATGTGTGTGTGTCACAGGATGCCAAGCATAGATCGTCAACTGTGATTTACAATGGGGTAGCTGCTGCAGCGAGTATGGCAGTTCCTTCTTTCAGGCACCTGCTACAAATACAAGTTGTGCCGCAGGTAATGCATATGGCTGCTTCTCTCTACATCACACACGCGATCTACAGACTTAATCCGTGTACTTATGTGGCAAATGCCAACTGGTTCTAGCCTTACTTAAAACATGAGTATCATCTATATAGTTAGGCAGTGCTACTTCTTAGTACTCTTTGTTCTAGTAAGCATTTTTGGTTGACGGTTCCCATGAAGTAAGTTTCTTCTTGGTGCTTAATTAATGCAGGTTGTGTGCTTAGAAATGTACGACTGAGGCACAAATCAAGGTTTGCTTGTCATTGGGCGCGGGGCGTGCGGTATTATAAAGGAGTAGTGGCTATGCGGGCGAGCGGGGCAGAAGCTAGCCCCGCCTTCGGCGCCGACGATGACATCGAGGAGGAGCATGACGTGGCCACCCCGCCCCACGCCCATGGCGCCGAGGACTCAAAGTGTAACAAGGAGCATGTCGAGAAGGTCATCTCTCATTTTTATTTGAGCTATCTTAAGTTACGCCTGTAGGTGCTCACAATTGTGCCTAGTAACACAATTTGTTTTATTTGGTTGGTGATTTGTAGATTCAGTGTTTTTTTTTTTATGAAAAGGGGGACATAAGTTTCTATTTGTGGATTAAAGATAAAAATGTATGACTTTTCTAATGTACATATATATGTAGTACTAAGGGAATTTAATTGCTTGTGAAGTCAGATTTCATTGAACAGCTACACATAATTAGCATCGAAATGACAAGTTATTATCTACAATCAATGAAGTTTAGTACCGGCCTATGTAAATTTCAACCTACCTTAACATGTTATATATTACTGCATGCTTACATTATTCAGAAAACCTCTACATCTTAACTATTTTGTGCTGCTGGATATATACTAGCATCTTCTCGTATTTTTCTCATTTACTATTAGCTTTTAATTTTAGCCATTTATAATCCTGCAACGCGAGCTGTTTGTTTGTCATAGTAAGAACATGTTGATTGAAATCTGCTTCAACATTGCAAGAACTTTATACTCACACCATTTTTCTTCCTGTAGGTGAACTCACCGTCCCAAGCCCAAGAGCATGTTTGTACTCTGTTGAAATCTTTTCCCATGCTTCCGTCGCCGACTATTTGCTCCCTCTCCGATGTGTGATGGTTTAGGTGGTTATCTTATTCTCCCCTTTTGCGATCTCGACCGCCACCGCACATCCTCTACCCGCACTCCGGCCAGCCTCCAGGAGCGACGCCCGAGAGTGCCATCCCCGGCCCTGCCATGGAGGCCTTCCACTGGTCGCCAGACAGAACGGGTGGTTCCAATTCGTCTTGTGCCTCTTTCCACCTAGCTAGGATGTTTTCCTTACTAGTCTAGTTGCAGCACCTTCAACCTGCTTGGAAACGCCAGCTATATGCATTAGCTATGTACCTGCTTTTATTTGTTCAAGGTTGTACGAGTCCAAAGAAGCACAAGGAATCCCTCTTTTTTTTTTGTTCTCTGTAATGATTGATTGTTGAGGCTTATCGATGCTGAAAAAACAGATTGATGTCAATTAATTTATGGGCTATTATTGCTGCGCCAATTTGCTATTGTTGAAGAGTACGGTTATATTGTCCGGTTGGAATAACTCTTGTATGTGTGTGTGTCACAGGATGCCAAACATGAATCGGCGAGTACGATTAACAATGGTGTAGCTGCTGCTGCGGTGAGTCGGCACCTGCTACAAATTCAAGTAGTGCCCCAGGTAATACATATGGTTGCTTCTCTCTACATTACATTTGTGATCTAAAGACTTAATCTGTGTACTTAGTGGAAAATGCCAACTAGTGCTAGCCTGACTTAAATCATGTCGAGTATCATCTTTTCGGTTAGTCAGAGGCTACTTCTTAATACTCTTTGTTCTAGTAAGCATTTTTTGTTGATGGTTCCCATCAAGTAAGTTTCTGCTTGGTGCTTAATTAATGCAGATTGTGTGCTTAGAAATCTATGGCAGAGGCACCAATCAAGGTTTGCTGGTCACATGGTGCGGGGCGTTCGGTATTATCAAGGAGCAGTGGCTACGCGGGCGAGCGGGGCAGAAGCCCCGCCTCCGGTGCCGAAGACGGCATCGAGGAGGAGCCTGCCATGGCGACCTAACCCCACTCCCATGGCGCTAAGGACTGGACCTGCAACAAGGAGCATGTCGAATAGGTCGTCTCTTAGTATAATTTGTGCTCTCTTATGTTACACTGCAGATGCACACGTGCCTAGTAACACGATTTGTTTTATTTGGTTGTGCT
>JAPCYS010004030.1:0-12939 GCA_028641055.1 Alopecurus myosuroides
TTAACCATCTTTTTATATCTTGTGAGTTTGTTAAAAAGATTTGGAGACTCGTTCATTTTACCTTTAGTATTTCACCTCCGGTTAATGTTCCAAATTTGTTTGGTAATTGGTTGGTTGGTGTTGATAATGGTTCGAAAGAAATTATACGCATTGGAGTATGTGCTTTATTGTGGACTGTCTGGAACCACATAAATGGGATTATTTTTAACAATGAGAGAGTTGGGAATTTTTTGCAGGTGATCCATCAAGCAAACTATTGGATGCATCAATGGTCTCATCTGCTGCCAGAGGATCAGCGTGTTCGTTTGGATGGTGGATGCACTCGAATGATGTCGGTCGTTCAGGCTATCTTCGGCAAGGGTGGCTGGTTGCTTAGCAAACGTCTTAGTCATCGTTAGTCTCATATTGATGGGATTAGTTCGCTGGGTGTCTTTCCACGCCCTTTGTATCTCTGTTTTTTCTCTCTATGGTACCATTGGATTCCTAGGAGAGTGGTCTTGGATTGTAAGCTAAAACCGGAATGATATTTATTAATAAAAGCCGTATGCATCAACCTGATGCAGAGGCTGGGTTTCCCTTTTCAAAAAAAAAAAAAAATTCTTATACACAGGAACGCATCAGGTTGTATATTTCCAGAAGTGCATTGTTGAAAATACTTGCAGACTGGGAGAACTTAACTCTGTACACTATGGAATCTGCACCCACCTCGTCTGGAAAATACATATGTTGGATCATCATGGACCTACCTCCACAAACACATAGGCCAGATGCAGACAGAGAACAACGTTTATTCCATGGAGATACCTGCCTCACTGCAGCAGAGGCAGAAGAAAGTGATGCCCTGACAATCCTTCAGTTTCTTGCCATCAACTACTCCCTCTTTCTCAAATTAAGTGTCACAAAGTTTGACACAAGTGGATGTATTTATGTCCAGATACATCCAATTTTGTCAAACTTTGTGACACATAATTTGAGACGGAGGGAGTACAATATTGTGCTCGACGATTTCAACTTCTATCGAGTAGCAACTCTGCAGCAGCAACTACGTAATGCTCAAGAATCAGAAGATATATCAGGCAAGATGGTACCTGAGGCATACTACAACGATTCTGACAACACACGTGAAGAATCAACTGTGTGCTCTAAGGAAAACTTGCTATATGGCACCCAATTTACTGAACCTGCATATTCACAATCCGGAAAACCTGACTCCGAACCTAGAAGACACCAAGCATACCGGTCCTTTTCCACCAACAGATCCTAATGACATCCTTGCATATGATCTGAGTAACATCATAAGCGACAGCGTAAGGGAGCTCCAAGTGCTGTGATCAACAAAATAAAGCATCAGTCTTCTGCGAGGAAGAATCCACCATCTTCAGTAGGCAGTATACTACATACTTTTGCACTATGAATTAGTTTGTGTTGCAGACTTTAAGGTAACTTAGATGCACCGGACTTGACAGTGGTAGTATTCGAGTAGAATAAAATCAAGTTATGTAATAAATGCAAGATAGTATGTAGCACGATGTAGCAGCGGCACTGAAAAACTAATACTATATTGTACGGTGTACCACGATGTAACAGCCCAAGAAACTACCTGAAGTTATATAAATAGTGTGTATGGTTGTACTGTAAACTTTGTCTATGAACAACGCAGATACAGATTCATGATTAGTATGTTCAACAAAACCAAATGCTTTCTTTTACAAGATATGATCATCTTGATAACTACGTTCTAGCTAATTGTATATAATTATATTTCAATACAGCAGCATTATCTATAGCCTAAACGGCATCAGAAAAAACAATTTATTGTAACGACAAAAAAACTTAACTGAAGCCACAGCCCATATCTAGCCAAATTTACTCGTCCACTCGTAAGCAAAGTGCCCTCTATTTATAGTATTCTTACGAATTTGCCAAAAAATACCATAAACCGGTGATATAATCCTAATATAATTCAAAAAAATATATAACACAACAGCCCCTAATATTCAGTATATCAACTAAGGTACACAAAACTACGGGTGCGCCGTGCCACCGCGCCAAAGTCTACTAGTATTCCCCTACGTCTATTCAATAACCCTAAAAGGGTTTCATGAACGTACTTGACCATGTGAAATACATAGAAGCACGGGAAATTTATCAAAACTTACTTTTTATCCGTTGCTATTAAAGAGTTATAAGAAAAACATGAAGCGTACCTTGAGGGTTGTGGAAACTCATATACGGAATCAGTGCCGTGAGAACTTGTGGCTTCCATAGCTTCTTCCACTGTAACGAGCTGAAATTAATCTGGCAGATGCCCATGTCTGTGGTCACAAAAATTATATCACTTCCCTCCACAGATCCGACGAGCGTGGATCTAATCATTGTCCGAGGTGCGATGGGACTTCTGTAAATTTATTGGGATCTTTAACTGGAAAAAGGCTCTTGAGGTCGATGACTCTACGCTGAGTCCACGTCGCAAGTCCGTCCGAACCCATTTGCCTAGACCATATGTGGAGTTTGACCTTGTAGTTCAAGCATGCGAACCCGAGACTGCCATCTTGCATCGCCACGAGGATCGAGTCATCCACAAGCACAGGCGTTGCGGGCGCACGGAACTTTGATAAGCGACCGGAGCACACGTCGTACTTGAGGATATGTACGGTATCATCACCAAAATATGTAAACAGGAAGTAGAGCGCGCCTTGGACGAGGACAGCCGGCATTGCCTGAATAGTGGCGATGTCTGAATCAAGGTCGAGGCCAGGGCACGGCTTGCTCCACTCACCAGTCTCCGGCGAGGACACATACACATATGCGACGCCCTTGTCCACGCCGACGAGGACCACGCGGAAGGGCCCATCATGGCACGCGTAGTGGTCGCAGCCGGCCACTGCGCAGAGCACCGCGGCCCTGTAGCCCCACAACTTTACGGGCGCGACCAGCTCCCACCGACGGCCCGTCATGGGGTTCCAGACGGCGAGCTCACTCGGTCGTTTCCGCATATGGTTGTCCTCGAGAAGGACACGTCCGTGACGGCAGTCCCGCGCCATGTACTTCCGGCGTGCCCAGACTTCGTCCCCGGGGAGAAGCGCCCGGAAACCCGTGGTGGAGAGCAGATCCGGCTGTGGGACGCTCTCGATCTCCCAGCTGGACCTGTAGTAGAGGAAGCCGAGCATCGGGGGAGCGCCGTGGAAGTCGCAGTAGCGACCGCGGAAGCGAGCACCCGTGAGCTCGCGAAGCCAGAGCTTGCTGGTAACAGAGGCGCGCACGAGGCACGCCGGCTCGTCCGACGGGAGGCGGAGAAAGATCTCCTCTAGAACCACGTCCGGCAGCGGCGCCATCGTCGGTCGTTGACCTTCGGCTACGCGGATTCTTGGCTGGCAGGGAGTTTTTTTGGTTTCTTGAGAACAAGTGCTGGATGTGTGCCGGATATATGGGAATGGGGACGAAGCTGCCAGGATATGCACTACACTAGCTAGTAGGTGTCCGTTGGGAGCTGGCGTGGAGTGGGTGCGTGTATGATTATATCTTACAGGATATTGTAAAATATACTATCCCTAAATTAATTAATGGATATTTTAGAAACAGGATTTATTATTTTAGTTAACTGAGCTGAGTTGAAAAGCGGGACTGGTTGTCATCATAAAAATCACTTTAAGGCTTGTTTAATTCTAGTGTATTATAGGAGAATGAAGGGGATTTAACCAAATCCCAAAGAATCTCGATTGGTGTGTTTACTACTCCGGTTTTGGAGGAGATATCACCACCAACCACTTCACTTTTGTGTAGATTGAAAACTCTACCCGTTACTAGTGTATTGTGGGGGAAGAGTATTTGACGGGATTTGGTGATCACCGAATCCCCTCAAAACCTAAACTTCTCAACCCAGCAAATACAAGAAATGTAAACAATGTCTGAGTGGGTTCGGTGAATATCACACTGCTATGTCAAACTTGAATTCCAACAGTACAACGATTATGAATTTACAAATATTTTTTTCGGTGCTAAAAAACAGTAATGTTTCATCACAGAAATGATTATTTACATGTATATTATTGTCATGGCAAAATATAGCTTTTTTTATAAAGGGAAGTATATTAATATTCCTGAGATACAAATTACACCCGGCCTCTGCAACAACGCAATGGATGCACACAGCCGAAAGACAATAAAAAGAAGAAATAAAAAGAAGAAAAATCCCGCTACAGAGTGACAGTCCTCGCGGTATCCGCACAACCACCACCTAAACAACAGCTGACGTCCAACTCTTCGAAAACAACGTCTCCAAGAAGAACGGTGCCAAGCACAACCAATTAAGCCCAGACCTTGGGTTTTCACCCTGAAAATAATCCTCGCTCTCAAAACAACAGCTCCAAGAAGACCAGTGTCAGGCACAACCAATTAAGGCCAGACCTTGGGTTTTCACCCTGAAAGGTAGGACATTGGACTCCACGCATATTGTCTCCCCCTCTGACATACAGATGCCACGAATCTTGTAACTCCAAGCCAGTTCCCCATCGATGCAAAGACTCCGAACATCGTTGCTAGTCCTCCAATCTCACCTTCGATGACTGAGCATTGCGACCAAATTCGACCGATCCAGCAATCTCCAGGCGTTGCGTCGCCGGCGGAGCCTTTCGGTCGACACCCCGGCTTGATCAAAGAGGACCTAAATCATGATCTTCATCTTCGCGCGACAGGAAACCCTAGGACCACCGCCATTATTCTTCAGCCTCGCGGCCCGACACCGCGAAGCCACTCCCAGCAGGAAAGCATCATAGAAGGGGTAGACCATTGCCCAACACTAGGTCGCCGGCGTGACCAAAGGTCGTAGCCAGACTACCACGGCCGGCCAAGGCCGGATCCGATACCCTAGATCGTTAGATCGGGCATCAAATCCCAGCGTCCCCAAGCGGTTCCCGGATCTGATCCAGGCGCCCGCCGGCGACGCAGCACCCCCGCCGTACCACCTTCCCGCCGGGAGGCTCAAGCGCCGGCCCTAGGCCGCGCAGCCCCATGCCCACCACCGGCTGTCCACCGCCTCTATGGAGCGCCGCCGCGGAGCGCCTCTCCTGCCCACCGTCGGTGACGGGGGCGCCGCCACCACCGCCGGCGACAGGCGGTAGCGACGGCAGGGTCGGGGTGGTAGGAGGGGCTCGGGAGGGAGGGAGGTGCGGGCGCCTCCGGAGTCGCCTGGAGGGGGCGGCTCGGGAGGGCGGCTCTCAGATTCGTTTTTGGAGATTCCGGTAAAATATAGCTATTTAGACAATTGAACGAACATACAACCACAGAAGGGACTGTAAAGAAAATGTCCATCACGATCGATCTGCCAGATATGACCTCCCTCCTATAGTCTGGCTAACAAAACCTGCTGGCAGCCCAATACGCTGATCGATCTCACGTGCTCCTCCGTTTCCTTCATTTGTGTTTGTAAAGCCGCTGACGCTTGTCGTATCCGCTCAGTTTTCTCTAACCGACACCTCAAAGCAAATATGCAATGCGTACGTGTAGGCCTCTGGATTTGATCTGGCCCACAAAACCATCGAAGGTTTCCTGGTGATGTACCAGAGTCTTCACAAGAAAGAAACTAACAAGTTCATCAAACAAGACGGTATCATTAGACACGATCTTGTGGTTTTCCATGTCTTCAGGGAGAGGCTAGTTGAGAGCTTCAGAAAATGTGTTTTGAGCCACTACTACTACTTGCCAGAGATAGGACATCCCAATCCAAATCTAGGGAGCATAATATTAAAGGTCTACAACATATTGTGAATGGAGCAATTCCAGAAGTAGTGCTGAACTCATGACGTGTTTGATCAGTGAGAAGAAGCAATGAGTAAGTATTGACTTCATGTCCTGTCCAACTCTGTGAAGATGACATGAGCATACAGATATTTTACATTTCAGATAGGTGTGCCGAAACACAACGACGTACGCATTGCGTTGAGGTCAGATAGGTGTGCCGGTGCTGATCCCCCGCGAGGTCGATTTCCATGTCATGGAGCCGGCGACCCACCATCGCGTAAGTGCTGGCAGCAGCAAGCGACTCGATTAGGGCACGTACAACGCATACGCTAAGCCGCAGACGCTAGGAAACTAATCCCAGCTACTTTGATGGTTCTCAAAGAAATCCTGGCCGTTTTCCTAGCGTCGCTGCGAAAACAAGCGTCCAACGCTACAGAAATACACAGAGAATATTACTCCCTAGCGACAGACGCTTCCGCGTTCTAGGAATTGACTGTCTAAACGTCTGCCGAAGCGTCTTGGAGTGTACGTGCCCTTACGCGGCCGCGGGTGAGGACCCTCCCGTACCCGCTGATGGTGCATGTTAGATATAGATTAGCTGTACATTTACTAATATAACCCTGTACGTGTAATACCCTGTTCTATATAAGTAATACCACAGCCACGTGATCCACACGTTGGGCTATTCTCTCCAAACCATACCTGTCTAGGGTTAGGTCTAATATGGTATCAGAGCACTAGTTGCGCCGCCGCGCCGTCATGACTTCCGCTGTCCTCTCCGACGCCACCGCGGCTGCCCTCCAGAGCACCGCCGCGATCTCCACGTCATCTACCACCGCGATCTCCACGTCGTCGACCATGTCCGTCTCCACGGACGGGACGCTGGCGTTGCCCTCTACCATCGGGGCGAGCACCATGGGCGTCATGGGCACCATCCCCGCCGGGAGCATGTTCTCCTCCGCGCAGATCGGCGCCCCCTCTCCGCCCTCGACTGTCGCCTCGCCCCCGACTGCTGCGCCGTTCTACTTCGGCAATCAACTGACGATCAAACTCGACAGCAACAACTACTTGCTGTGGCGTTCCGCCATACTCCCGCTCCTCCGATCCGATACTTTCTAGTGGGTTATGTTGATGGCAGCTACCCGTGCCCTCCCGAGCGCATCCTGGTTCAGCTCGACGGGCGTCCTACCGCGGTTCCCAACCCCGAGTATAGGGCATGGGTCATGCAAGATCAAGCGGTGCTATCGGGGATTAACTCGTCTCTCACGCCCGCTGTTGGAGGGCTGGTCATGTTCGCCAACACCGCTGAGGAGGCGTGGGTTACTCTCCGCGACTCCCTTCAATACTCACTCCTGCGCTCAGTCTGTTCACATCCGCGGTCAGCTGCAAAAGATGGAGAAACTCAACTCGTCGGTGACGACGTACTTCAACAAGATCAAGTCTCTCTCGGACTCCCTCACCGCCATGGGCCAGCCTCTTCGTCAGGAGGATTTCATCGCCTATGTCCTCAACGGACTCGACGAAGAATACGACAATCTCGCCGAGAACGTCAATGGGCGTGAGACGCCCATCTCCACGCGTGAGTTTCACTCGCGTCTCCTGTCTACGGAGCAGCGCCTCGAGAGTCGGCGTGCCGCGGCCATGGTCCATGGCGCCTCGGCAAACGCCGCGTACCGCGGAGGGCGCGGTTCCTCCCGTGGCGGCGGTGGAGGCTACACCAAGCCCGCCTACTCCACCGCCCCCACGGCTTCGCCATCGGCTGCTACTGGCGCTGGTCGTGGCGCCCTGCCGCACTCCAATAACACGCCTAGCTCCTCCGGGTCCAACAGCGGAGGGGGCGGGGGTGGTGGTGGGCGCCGCTGGCATACTGCAGATGGCAACCGACCCCTATGCCAACTGTGTAACCAGGTTGGCCACATCTCTGCGCGCTGCTGGAAGCGCTTTGACAGAGATTTCCTTGGAGTCGGCAATGACAGTGCTAACATGGAGCGTCAGGTCTCTATGGTGACGCACAACAACAACAACAACAACGCAACTCCGTCCTACGCGGTTGACCCAACCTGGTACATGGACACCGGCGCCACCGACCACCTTTCCGCGAGCTGGACAAGCTCGGCATCAAGGAACCATATCACGGCAAGGACCATGTGCACACCGCTAATGGTAAAGGTATGCGCATATCTCATATTGGTCAATCTACTCTTTCCACAAACACTGGCACTCCACTTCATCTTAAGAATATCTTAGTGTCCATCTGTCACTAAGAATCTTTTATCTGCTCATAAACTTGCCTTGGATAACAACGTGTTTGTTGAAATTCATCCATTTGATCTTTTTGTGAAGGACCGAGATACGAAGGAAATCATCCTTAGTGGTCGGAGCCATGGCGCCCTCTATCCCGTTGGTGGCCGAGGGTCTCCCGTTCGGCAAGTTTTTAGCAGTATCTGTGTGTCGTCATCCAACTGGCACTGTCGTCTAGGACATCCAGCCTCTCCAGTTGTGGAGCATGTTCTTCGTCGCCATGCTTTACCAATTGAGTCCAGAAATAAAACTACTCTGGTGTGTGATGCCTGTCAGCAAGGCAAGAGTCATCAATTACCATTCTCTTCATCCACTCGTGTAATAAAAACCCCTTCAGAGCTTGTGTTTTCCGATGTGTGGGGTCCTGCTCAAACTTCCATTAGTGGTCATAATTATTATGTGAGTTTTATTGATGCTTTCAGTAAGTTCACTTGGCTCTATTTAATCAAACGCAAGTCTGATGTGTTTAATGTCTTCTTACAATTCCAAACACATGTTGAGCGTTTACTTGATCACAAGATTATTCATGTCCAGTCAGATTGGGGAGGCGAATATCGCAATCTCAATACTTTCTTTAATAATCTTGGTATTACTCATCGTGTTGCGTGTCCCCATACTCACCAGCAAAATGGGTCTGCAGAACGTAAACACCGTCATATTGTAGAAACTGGGCTTACTCTTCTTGCACATGCTTCACTGCCTTTTCATTTTTGGAGTGATGCTTTTTCAACTGCATGTTTTCTTATCAATAGGCTGCCTACTCGTGTTCTTGATATGAAAACTCCGTTGGAAGTTCTCTTGCATGAAACCCCATATTACACGTTTCTTAAAGTTTTTGGTTGTGCTTGTTGGCCTCATCTCCGGCCCTATAATAACCGTAAGCTTGAGTTTCGTTCTAAAAAAGTGTGTGTTCCTTGGTTATAGTTCTCTCCACAAGGGCTATAAGTGTTTGCATGTACCATCCAATAGAGTCTATATTTCTCGCGATGTCATCTTTGATAAGAATGTTTTCCCGTTTGCAAACATGCCAAGCACCACTTCCCCTGCTGCCACCACTTCCACACCAGTCTCCATTGACCAATTTGCAGATGTTGCGTATTCCCCTGCCTTGCTTCCTAACTATGGTGCAGGTACAGCTCGTGGCGCTCAGCTGGAGGTTCTGGATCCGTCGCCATCTCCTGCTTCTGGTGATCACGTCGATCATGATGATCACGTGGGGTCCGCTCCCATGCAGCCCCATGCACGGGCTGCTGGCCTGCCTTCTCCGCCTGGCGACGGCACGTCCACGCCAACCAGCGCCCCCGCGTCGCCCCGCGGCCGGCCCAGCTCGCCTGGCTCGGCCCAGCCTTCTCCGTCGCCCGCGTCGTCCTCTGGACGGTCGCCCGAGCCGTCCCCTGGCCGGCCCACCTCGCCTGGGTCGGCCCGTGCATCTACGTCGCCCACCCCCTCACCTGGCCCATCTGACGCCGAGGTGCCTGTGCGTTCGCCATCGCCGCCTCCTGCCCCGCCCGTGCATGTTACTCGGAGCCGCACGAGCCACTCACGGCCCAAGGAGTGGCCTGACTACTCGGTGGCCTGGCTCACTGCCTGTTCTGCTCATGGTGTCGTTGATCCCTCCATCGAGCCTACTCATCATCACGATGCCATGCATGTTCCGCATTGGCGTGCTGCGATGGAAGCCGAGTTTCAGGCTCTTCTTCGCAACCAGACTTGGACGCTTGTTCCTCCTCGTCCCGGCCTCAACGTCATTGATTCGAAGTGGGTATTCAAGATCAAGCGACATTCTGACGGTTCTATTGAGCGCTACAAAGCGCGTCTCGTGGCCAAGGGTTTCAAACAACGCTATGGGCTTGACTATGAGGACACCTTCAGTCCTGTGATCAAACCCACTACCATCCGTTTGTTGCTCTCCCTTGCGGTTACTCGAGGTTGGCATCTTCGCCAACTTGATGTTCAGAATGCATTCCTCCATGGTGTACTTGAGGAGGAAGTCTATATGCGGCAGCCACCAGGTTTTGTTCATTCTACTCAGCCACATCATCTCTGTCGCTTGGCGAAAGCTCTCTATGGACTTAAGCAGGCGCCTCGTGCCTGGCACGCTCGTCTGGGAGGTGCTCTTCGCGTTCATGGATTTGTTCCCTCCACTGCTGACACCTCGCTGTTCATGCTTCGTCGACCAGATCTTACCATTTATCTCTTGGTCTATGTTGATGACATCATCGTGGTGAGTTCTTCACCTGCTGCTATTGATCGTCTTATTCTTGCTCTTCAGTCTGAGTTTGCGGTCAAAGATTTGGGGGATCTTCGTTATTTTCTTGGGCTCGAGGTTTCTACTGTTTCTCAGGGTCTAGCTCTTACTCAGAAGAAGTATGCTCTTGATCTTCTTCGTCGTGCTGGGATGCTTCAGTGTAAGTCGGCGTCTACCCCTATGACGTCGACTGAGCAGTTGTCGGCTATGGCTGGGGATGTCCTGTCATCCGATGAGGCTACTACCTATCGGAGCATCGTTGGTGGTCTGCAGTACCTTCTGGTTACACGGCCTGATCTCTCTTTTGCCGTTAACAGGGTATGTCAGTATATGCAGACTCCTCGTCATTCTCACTGGTATGCTGTGAAGCGTATTCTTCGTTACATCAGCTCGACTATCTCACTTGGAGTTCATCTTCGGCGTTCTTCCTCTAGTCTGTTGTCTGCATTTTCTGATGCTGACTGGGCTAGGAACCCTGATGACAGGCGATCCACGGGGGGACATGCCATCTTCTATGGACCTAACTTGATCTCCTGGAGTGCTCGGAAGCAAGCAACAGTGTCACGTTCCAGCACAGAGTCTGAGTACAAGGCCCTTGCTAATGCCACTGCTGAACTGATCTGGGTACAGTCGTTGCTTCGGGAGCTGGGAGAATCACAGGATCATCCACCTATTCTTTGGTGTGACAATATTGGCGCAACGTATCTATCATCTAATCCTGTGTTTCATGCTCGCACGAAGCATATTGAGGTTGACTATCATTTTGTGCGAGAGAGAGTCGCACAAAAGCTTCTACACGTCAGATTCATCTCGTCTAAGGATCAGCGTGCAGATATCTTCACCAAGCCATTGCCCTTACCGCAGTTTCTGGCCTGTCGACGCAATCTCAGCCTTGTTGACAACGGCTAAGATTGAGGGAGGGTGTTAGATATAGATTAGCTGTACATTTACTAATATAACCCTGTACGTGTAATACCCTGTTCTATATAAGTAATACAACAGCCACGTGATCCACACGTTGGGCTATTCTCTCCAAACCATACCTGTCTAGGGTTAGGTCTAATAGTGCACGTCACGTCCTTCACGGACTATCGACTTCCCGCTCCGGCGGTGGTGGTGGCGGAGGTCCAGTGCTGGGGTGGCCGGTGTCGCAGCCGTATGGTGCGGGGGTGGCCGGTGTCACGGCAGTACGGTTACGTGCCCGGGAGGCCAGACTCGCTGCGGTGCGGGAGGATAGGGCTCGGGCGGTGCTCCCACCAACGGCCCGAGAGGTGGGGCCTGGCAGAGGACGGTGGGGCCCAGGGGCTCAGAGCGTCTTCTCTCCTCTGGCGCAGTGGTTGGCGCCCCTGGTTGCGACGCGGCCATCGCCGAAAAAGCGGGTACCGGTCCGATCGTAAAGGTAAAGGCGGGAGGGGGATGGCCCAGCGCACTGCTCCGCCCGCAGGCGACGTTGCCGTCTTTCGTGCGGGGGGCGATTTGAATTTGAGCCCGTCCACGTTGCCGACTGCGGCGGTTGTTGACCAGTTCCAGGATGAGACGGTCGTGGCCACGACCACGAAAGAGGATACAGAGGAGGTGCGTGGTTGGCGTAGCAGTGGACCTGCGAGTGGGATCTCTCTCTCTGATGTCATTGTACGGAAGGACACGGGTCACACACTCGTATCGAACGACGGGCTTCCATCGCTGCTGGGCCTAGATGCATTCCATGCGGAACAGTTCCAGGAGGGCTCTTTGGGCGTCGAGGGCCAGGTGGTGGACTCGGTGATAGTTTGGCTGCTGGCCAAGGACACTGGGGACCCTAACGCTTCCGTGTTTGAGGACGCCCCCGTGATGTTGGCGCACACGGACGCGTCGCATGACACAGTAGACAACTCGGATGACGAGCAGGTTAACGAGGAGATCCATATTGACCCACCCCATGGCCTTGGCTTCTGCTACATAGGGTGGCACGCTCACCACGTGCCGGTTTTTCTCGCCACCGGTGGTCTTCACGCGCCCGAGGAGGGTGCCACCGACCGATGCACGCACAGGTGGTGCCGCCCAACCGTGCACACAAGGGGAGTTCTTGCCACCGACCGAAGTTTTTTGATTCCATCAAAGAAATTGTAAAACGAGGTTGGGGTGAATGTTATATTTCCCATGTGAAGTAGTACAAATTGTTCCTCAAGAAAAAATACTATGAGGTCAAGTCCCACTAACCAAATGACGATTATAAGATAATTTTCCATATGGTTAAATCCTCCAAAAGTCCTAAGCAATTCCTTTGAGTTAAAGCAACCCACTTATATATGACCAGAAGTAAATAGTGTAATATGATGGTGTTATCCTCAAAAAAGGCAGATTTATGAATAGTAGGGGCGGACCCACTTCCACTTATTTCTTGTTAGAAGGTTCTATAAGGAAGAAGAATAAGAGTGATGACCTGGTAACTTTGATTTCTTTCGGAACGTCATTACGAGAGTAGAAAAGAATGGATAACGTGTATATATATATATATATATAGAGAGAGAGAGAGAGAGAGAGCGAGTCCCAAGGATAATGAATTTAAACGCGGGTTGCTACTGATGTCATTTTGTGTGTGTGTGTGTTTGCGGAGGTCCTATCATTGCTTAGTGTTATAAGAGCATCTCTAACAGAGCTCTCAAAACGCG
>JAPCYS010002612.1:0-12840 GCA_028641055.1 Alopecurus myosuroides
GGTATACAAACCGTGGGGCTTTAATTTTGACTTAGCCTTATTGCAAGTGATGCAACTTTGCACGAATCTATAAACATCGCTTCTCGTATGTGCCCAATAAAAATTCAGCCAACATAAGTAATGTTTTCTCACGTCCAAAGTGTCCCATTAATCCACCACTATGAGATTCCTGCAATAACATCAAACGCAAAGAACACTTGGGAATACATAATTTGTTAGATCTAAAAAAATCCATCATGTATATGATACTTATCCCACGCCTTCACATTAGAACATTTAGCATAAGCTGTAAAAAAATTCTTTATCTTCAGCATATACTGGTTTTAATTCTACCAAACCCGAAACTTGACCATCCAATTTGTGAATAACATATTTTTTGCTAGACAAAGCATCAGCAACCACATTATCCAATCATTTCTTATGTTTAATAATGTATGGGAAAGATTCAATGAATTCTACCCATTTAGCATGTCTCTTATTAAGATTGGATTGGCTCTTTAAAAAATTTAATGCCTCAAGATCAGAATGTATAATAAATTCTTTTGGCCACAAATAATGTTTCCAAACTTCAAGAACTCAAACAAGTGCATACAATTCTTTATCATAGACAGAATAATTCAATTGAGCTCCATGTAACTTCTCTGAAAAATAAGCAATTGGTTTCTTATCTTGCATTAGCACACCTCCAATACCTATGCCACTAGCATCACATTCAATTTCAAATTGTCTATTAAAATTTGGTAGCATTAATAATGGGGCCGAAATCAACTTATTCTTCAAATATCAAAAGCAATATCTTGAGCAACCCCCCACTCGAAATTTACACCTTTCTTTGTCAAATCATTCAAAGGGGCAGCAATAGTACTAAAATCTTTCACAAATCTTCTATAAAATCCAGCTAGTCCATCAAAACTTCTTACTTGACTCACATTCATGGGAATTGGCCAATTTTTAATTGCTTCAATTTTAGACTCATCTACTTCAATCCCATGTTTAGAAACAACATATCCTAGAAATATGACCTTATCTTTGCAAAAGGTGCACTTTTCTAAATTTTCATACAATTTATTTTCTCTTAGCACATGCAAAACTTGTCTAATATGATCAATGTGTTCATGTTCATTGTGGATATATATGAGAATATCATCAAAGTAAACAACCACAAATTTGCCAATAAAATCTCTCAAAACATGGTTCATTAATCTCATGAAAGTACTAGGTGCATTAGTTAATCCAAAAGGCATTACGAACCACTCATATAAACCAAATTTTGTTTTAAAGGTTGTTTTCCATTCATCCCCCTCTTTCATCCTAATTTGATGATAACCACTACGCAAATAAATTTTAGAGAAAACAGCAGCACCACTTAATGCATCTAACATGTCTTCCTAACGTGGTATAGGATGACGATAACGAATAGTGATGTTGTTAATTGCTCTACAATCTATACACATGCGCCAAGTACCATCTTTCTTAGGAACTAAAATAACAGGAACATGAAAGGAGATAGGCTTATTCGAATATAACCTGTATAATGAAGCTCTTGTATTTGTTTCTGAATTTCCTTTGTCTCTTGGGGATTTGTCCTATAGGGAGCTCGGTTTGGTAATGATGATCCAAGAATTAAATCAATTTGGTGCTCAATCCCTCTCAATGGTGGCAACACTGAGGGTACTTCTTCTGGAAAAAACATCATCAAACTCCTTCAAAACATTAGAAACACCAATAGAAAGAGAAGTCATGTCATTAGAAACTAAAATTTCCCCCTTGTGAATGAGCACTATAGGTACTAAGCTAGGATCCTCTCCAAACTCTCTCAAGTCTTCTTTGGTGGCTAACATTGTTAAAAGGCTCACTCCCTTACTTTTACCACTCGGCCTAGGTTTGTTTTCACCCACAGAAGTTGTATTTTCACTCTTTTCATCCCTCTCACTCTCCTTCTCTATATTTACTTCAACTTTCTATCTAGACTCATTCACAATCTGTTGTGGTGTCATAGGCCTCAAGATAATATCCTTATTATTCAAATTCAATTGGTATGTGTTTTCTCTCCCATTCTGTGTAACCTTCATGTCGAATTGCCAAGGTCTTCCAAGTAGTAGGTGACAAACTGGCATGGGAACCACATCACACTCAATTGTATCTTTGTATGGTCCAATCTGAAATTCCACTCTAACAATTTTGCATACCCTGATTTCTTCTTTGTAATTCAACCATTGAATATAATATGGGTGTGGGTGTGGAATATATCTCAATCTTAGCTTTGCACATAACTCCTTGCTTGCTAAATTTCTGCAACTCCCTCCATCAATGATCACCTTGCAAGCCATTTGAGGACCAACAACTGCCTTTGTTTGAAATAGATTGCATCTTTGGCTCTCATCACTAGGAACAATACTCAAAGCTTGGGTGCAAACAATGGTTGGATAATTTGTAGCGTAAGCATCAACAGGACCATCTTCATCATATGTATCCTCCTCATTAGGATCAGCATCATCTCCAGTCTCATACTCATCATCAGCATTGATAATCATAATTTTCTTGTTTGGGAATCCCTCTTAAAGTGTCCTTTTCCTCCACATGTATGGCATGTCATGTCTCTAATTCGTGGGGTAGGTGTAGCACCACTAGGACCCGAAGCTCGTGTTGTTGATTTCCTTTCACTTGAAGTATTTGTCTCGGTTTTAGCACTTGTACTCCCCCGGGTTGCAGCAATTGGAGGTGTAGGTGGTGTGAAAACAGATTTTTGAGATGAGAAACTCCTCCTTGCACTCATTTGTACCTCCTCGTTTAGCCTCTTCTCATCTTCCCTTGCTTGATGCAACAATTCACTCATGGTTTTATATTGCACATGCCTCACAATGCTCTTTATTTTGAATTGCAATCCTGACAAGAATCTTTGCATTGTTTGTTCTGGATCCTCTCTAACCCGAGCCCTTTGAAGGATCAATTCCATATCCTTGTGATAAGAATCCACAGATTTGGTACCTTGCTTCAATTGTTATAGCTTGTCATAGATAGTTCTAATATAATTCCTTGGAACAAATCTTTCTCTTAGAAATTACTTCATCTCTCTCCATGTAGTAACTTCTGGTTGTTCTTGTTCTTCCCTCAAACTTGTAATTCCATCCGACCACAAGAGAGCATATCCATCAAAACCAGAAGAAGCAAGGTTCACCTTTCTCTCCTCGGGATACTCATGTAATCTCCATAATTTCTCAATGTTTAGCTCCCACATCAAGTATTCTTCCACATCCTCAGAATCACAAGCAAGACTAGGAATAGAAATTTTGGTTTTCCCAAGTCATCATCCTTTTCCAAGGGCACTCTCCTTGCATAACCTCCGCGGGCTCCATTAATATTGCCTCTCCCATCATCATTAGGAGCATTAGCTTGAGTTGTTTGTAGTTGTTCCACCAATGTAGCTAAATTGCCAATTTGCCTTGTCAAATTTTCTTGCATAGTATCAAGAGATTCTTGTGTGGCCGCAGCTTCAATTTTGAGGTCCATGTTCGTCAACTTCTCTCTCAAAGAATCATCACTTCTATCAACCTCAGTAGTAATTCTTTTGTAAAGTATATCTCTCAAAGACTCATATTCATTCCACTTGACCACCTCATCAGGTTTCTTCCTTGCCTGCACATCAAAATCACTAGAAGAACTCATGATTAATCTGTTAGTAACAAAAAATAATTAATGGGTTTCTGGTTCCTCTCACAACTCACTCAAAACCAAGCAAAGATGGCTTCACTTACTGTTCCAAAGTGAATAGGACTAACTTACCAACCAGGAGCAATGAATAATGTGCTAAGTGTGAGAAGAGAATAACCAGGCTATCAAGTATCACAATGCAAACATGGTATTTGGTGGGGCTTGGTTGGGAATCCTAACAACACCAAAATAACAACTCCAATGCCACTGTTAATGTGATGAAAAACACTAAAGGAACAACACTCACACTGGGAGACAAATGTGGCTTAGCAATTAATATGGAAGAGATATTGCAAGCACTGGAAATACACTAGCAAATACTCTATGAAAACAGGCACAAGATTGCTCAAATGTCCACAAAAATATCCAAGATGATAGGCTTCCACTAGTGATAGTATGTCTCGGCCTCTTTTTGATTTTTCTCTCTTTCTATTTTTTTATACTTTCTGTATCTTTTCTCTATTTTTTTGATTTTTTCAATGGCCTTTGAATCAACTAGGTGCAACAATTAATGGAAAACATAAAAGTGGATAGAAACTTGATCAAACTGAGCAGCCTGTAGAGCAATTAAGCAGCTAGTCTTTGGGTTTTGGTACCTAATATTTGTTGTAGAAAGGCTGTAGGTAGGGCTTATCAAAGATCGGAACAGAAACCTAGAGATAAACAGGAGAAAAACAAAAGAAAAACTAAAAAAACAAGCAAAAGATGGCTCATGGTAGAACTGTGTGGCTGCGGCAGAGAAACAGCACGTTTTCGTGCCGTACGGCAGCAAAACGAGGCAAAATTTCTGCTCGGCAGAGAACTCACGGCAGTGCGTGCATGTTGTGCTGTGGTGTGTTGCGATGGGCGCGCGGTGATGGATTTGTAAGCGCGCAGGGCGAATCCGAGAGTGGCTAGGAGCGTGCGGGTGGCGACAACAACGGCAGCGTTTTCACACGTTTTTGGCCCGCGGCCAGACTCCGACTTCGGCTAGGAGTTGCGAGCGCGCGCGGTAAGGAAACTTCGTTACCCACGGGTGGTTTGGTAAGCGTGCAGTGGTCACCGTGGGGAATCCGAGCGGCACAAGGAACTAGGGCGCGGCAGCGATTTGGATCAAACGCGTGCCACGGCAGGATTCCGATTGAAACTAGGCGCTCGAATAGGATTTGGCTCGGATTGAAAACAGCAGCAACACAACCTTATGAACTCGAGGAACTAGATCAACTTGTAAACAAGCTCTAGGTCTAAAAATTCCCGAGAGCAACAAGATCAAAGCACAAATATTTTTGGTGGGGATTTTCGGTATAGAACAAAAGGAAACTAGATGAACCCTAATAGATGAAAATTAAAACAGAAAAAAAAACAGGAACGCAAATCAAGAAGAAACAACAATGACAGTAGCAATTTGGTGTTGATCTAGGCTCTGGCACAATCTAAACCTAATATTTTTGTATGGATTTTTCTGGATAGAAAAAAAAACAACTAAACTAGGGATACCTTTGCTCGCCGAGTAAACCTGAGAATCTGATACCAAGATGGCATGGGGTGGCCCAATCTTCTCAATGAAGCTTCTCTCTCTTTTTGTGGATTTTATGGATTTTGTGATAACTAGTGCTACACTGAGACCTCTCACTTGGATGACCCCTGTTGCCAGATGCAACAACAATCAAGCCCTTTGGATATTCTATACTACACACTCTTGCTCAAGTAATCAAAGATCACAAGTGGTCCTGTATCCCCCTATTCCCAATGGAATAACAAGATATCACGCAACTTTGCAATGGTAAACTTCAATATGAATGCTTAGCAGCAATACAATCTAGAGGCTAGGGTTTTCTTTGGTTTAAACTGGATCTACCTCCACAACTCGCAGGAGGGGAGTATATAAGGGGGAGGGGTGCGGCCACAAGGGCTCCCTTGCACAAGCACCTATCCCTCTTGGACTAGGACTCCTACTTGGACTCTAAGAAAGGATACAAATCGACCCAGTTTAGGGGGTGCGGCCAAATATGGTATACAAACCATACCTACTCATAGTAGGATTTCTATATAGCGCATTGATATTCAATGGGGCACCCTCCTCTTGTTTTCCTTCTCTCTTAGTGTGGAATAACAAGCTAGTAGTTGTTTTCCACACTTGCATGATTGTTTTCACCATCTTGCACATTTTTTTCACCATGGTAGTCTTGTTTTCACCATCTTGTATGTTTGTTTTCTCCATGGTACATTTGTTTTCACCACTTGTAATCTTGTTTTCCAGCATCTCTGTGTTGTTTTCCAGCTCCTCTTGGTTATTTTCCACCATCATGTTTGTGTTATTAATAAACCTGATCATACATAAATGCATATAATTAGGCAGTATAAAGTTCTCACTATCACAAACATCATAATCTATAAGGAGTGAATTCACCTGTTGTTCTAGTAGCTTGGTCCTTGATCTTGTCACAGTCCAAGTCTCACTTCATCTTGTTTTACTGGTGATGTACTAGGGATGTCCTCATCAGCTTGGCAAACCAAAATTCATGTTACCATCCTTCAATTTTATACTGATGATGTAGAAGAATATCTCATGTGGGAGCTGAAAATTGAAAAATTGTGGAGGATGCATGAGTAACTGAGGAGAGGAAAATAAAATTTGCTTCTTCAGGTTTTTATGGCTATGCTTTGCTATGGTGGGATAATATTACAAGAACAAGAGCAAGAAATAGGGAACCTGAAATTGTTACATGGAGGGAGATGAAGCAAGTTATGAGAGACAGATTTGTGCCCAAATTTTTTTTGAGAACACTATATGACAAGCTACAACACTTGAGGCAAGGGACAAACACTGTGGATGCTTATTTAAGGGAGATGGAGCTGATCATGCAAAGAGCTAGAGTGAGGGAAGATACAGAGCATACTATGCAAAGATTTCTCGCAGGCTTACAATTTAAAATCAAGAGCATTGTTAGGCATGTGCAATATAATGATATGAATGAGCAAGAAATAGGGAACCTGAAATTGTTACATGGAGGGAGATGAAGCAATTTATGAGAGACAGATTTGTTCCCAAAAATTATTTGAGAACACTATATGACAAGTTACAACACTTGTGGCAAGGGACAAACATTGTGGATGCTTATTTCAGGGAGATGGAGCTGATCATGCAAAGAGCTAGAGTGAGGGAAGATACAGAGCATACTATGCAAAGATTTCTCTTAGGCTTACAATTTAAAATCAAGAGCATTGTTAGGCATGTGCAATATAAGGATATGAATGAGATATTACATCAAGCAAGGGAGGTTGAAAAGCACTTGGCCGAAGAGGCTCTTTTGGTTCCAAGGAGGACATTTACTCCTAGGTCATCTTTTTCATCATCATCACCACAGTCAGCCCCTAGCCGTGGGGTTTCCCCCACCAAACCCGAGAGAACCCCCTCCAATTCTAAGAGGCAAGTGCAACCAGCAGCTAGTGCAAGTGGATCCACAAATTCTACAGCTAGAAATAGAGACATGAGTTTTCATACATGTGGAGCAAGATGGCACTTCAAGAGAGACTGTCCTAACAAGAAAATTATGGTGATCAATGCTGATGAGGAGTATGAGACTGGATATGATGCTGATCCTACGGGGAGGATGATTGTGATGATAATGGTCCAGTTGATCCATATCCTTCTTCTTATCCTACTTTTGTTTGCACACAGAAAACATTGAGTGTTCTCCCTAGTCTAGAAAGTCAAAGATGCAATTTATTCCAAACAAGAGCAATTGTAGGCCCTCAATTGGCTTGCAAAGTGATTATTGATGGAGGTAGTTGCAGAAATTTAGCAAGCAAGGAGTTGTGTGCAAAGCTGAAATTGAGATATATTCCACATCCTCATCCTTATCATATACAGTGGCTTAGTGATAAAGGATATATGAAGGTGACCCTCATGGTGAGAGTTGAATTTCAAATTGGGCCTTACAAAGACACTATTGAGTGTGATGTGGTGCCTATGTCAGTTTCCACATGTTACTTGGAAGACCTTGGTAGTTTGGTAGGAGTGTGACACATGATGGGAGAGAAAATACCTATCAGCTGAAGTGGAATGGAAAGGACATAATTTTGAGGCCTATGACACCACAGCAAATTGTAAATGAGTCTAGACAAAATATTAATGTAAATCGTGAGAGTGATAGTGAGAGACATGAGAGTGAAAACAAGAGTGTTGTGAGTGAAAATAGCAATACCAATCTGAGTAGTAAAAACAAAAGTGAGGGGGTGAGCCTATTATCCATGTTAGCCACTAAAGATGACTTGAGAGAATTTCGAGAGGACCCTAGTATGCTTCCTATAGTGCTTATGCACAAGGGAGAAATATTAGTTTCTAATGACATGACCCTATTCCCTCTGGTGTTTCTCATTTTACAGGTGTGATGATGTTTTCCAGAGGAGGTACCAGCAGGGCTACCACATTTGTGTGGCATTGAGCATCAAATTGATTTTATTCCTGGAGCTACATTACCAAACCGAGCCCCTTACAGACCGAATCCCCAAGAGACCAAGAGATACAGAAACAAGTGAAGGAGCTTCTTGATAAAGGGTATATTCGCATTAGCCTATCTCCATGTGTTGTTCCTCTTATTTTAGTTCCTAAGAAAGATGGTACTTGGCGCATGTGTGTAGATTGTAGATCAGTTAACAACATCACTATTTGTTATCGTCATCCGATACCTCGTTTGGAGGACATGTTAGAAGAATTAAGTGGTGCTGATGTTTTCTCTAAAATTGATTTGTGTAGTGGTTATCATCAAATTAGGATGAAAGAGGGGGATGAATGGAAAACAACTTTCAAAACAAAAATTGGTTTATATGAATGGTTAGTGATGCCTTTTGGTTTAACTAATGCACCTAGTACTTTCATGAGACTTATGAGCCATGTTTTGGGAGAGTTTATTGGTAGATTTGTGGTAGTTTATTTGAGATATATTCTCATATAGCCACATTGAACATGAACATGTTGATCATATTAGACAAGTCTTGAATTTGTTAAGAGCAAATCAATTATATGGTAATCTTGCTAAGTGTACATTTTGCAAACATAAGGTCATTTTGCTAAGTGTACTTTGTAATCGTGAGCTATTTCTGGAAGACACTATGGGGGAAGCTGGGGACAAAGCTGTTGTTTTCAACTACTTGTCACCCCCAAACTGATGGACAAACGGAGGTGGTGAATTGCACATTATCCACATTGTTGCGAGCCATGATCAAGAAGAATCTGCGGGAGTGGGAAGAGTGTTTGCCACAGTTGAGTTTGCATACAACAGGGTTGTTCATCCTACTACTCAGTTATTTCCGTTTGAGGTGTTGTATGGTTTCAAGCCCATAACTCCACTTGATTAGCTGCCACTTCCTATACAAGGGAGAGTCAATATGGAGGCTTCAAAACGTGCTGATTTTGTGAGGAAGATCCATGAGAAGACAAAGCAAGCAATAGAGAAGAAAGGAATACATGTAGCTGAGAGAGTAAACAAGAAGAGGAAGGAGGTATTGTTTTGGCCTGGAGATTTGTTATGGGTGCATTTTCGCAAGGATGGGTTTCCCACATTGCGCAAGTCTAAGTTGATGCCACGAGGTGCTGGTCCATATAAAGTACTTTAGAAGATTAATGACAATGCCTACAAGATAGATCTTCCTAGTGATGAGTTTCGTATGAGTAATTCTTTCAATGTTGCTGATCTATCACCATACCATGGAGAGGACCTTGATGCGTCGAGGTCGACGCTTTTTCAAGAGGGGGAGGATGATGAGGACATCCCTAGTACATTTATTATTTCTCCCATTGATAATGATGTTGTTATTCAAGAGAAGAATGATGAAGTGAGAATTGGACCAACGACTAGATCAAGAACTAAATTATTACAACAACACGTGAATTCTCTCTTATTAGAATATGATGTTTGTTTTCATGAGAACTTTATACTACCTAAATCCATGCACTTATGTATTCTCAGGTTTGTTGATAACACAAGCATGGATGGAGATGGACATGAAGAGGAGCTGGAAAACAAGTGCTACAAGGAGGAAAACAAACATGACAAGGTGGAAAACAAGGAATAACAATTGTTATCTGCTGGAATAACAAGGAATAACAATTGCTATTTGGTGGAATAACAAGAGGAGAGGCGCCCAACATCATGTTGCGCGCAAGGAGAGAGTCCTAGTATATTTAGGTGTGGACCTGCGAGTCCAAAGTGGCTGCGCCCCTTGTTGGGTCGGTTTGTATCCCTAGGAGTCCAAGTTGAGTCCAAACCGAGTCCAAAGTGGTTTCTATTCGGTTTAGGCCTCGTGCTTACGCAATGCCTATTGTGGCCGCACCATACCCCCTCATATAAAGCCCCTAGTGTGAGTTAGAGAGGTTAGACTACGATAAAACATAAACCCTAGACTTCTAGATTGTATTGCTTGAAGCATTCATCTTGAATTGTTACTACTTGCAACTATGAGTGTATTCGACTGTTCCATTGGGCATAAGGAGAAACAGGACCACTTGTAGTCGATGGCTACTTGTGCAAGAGTGTGGAGTATCGAATATCCGAAGGGGTTTGAGTGTTGTTGCAATTGGTAACAGGGTTCGGCCAAAGGAGAGAGCGAGGTATCACATTGGTTATCAAATTATCAAGAGAGTTCATCGAGAAGATCGGGCATCCCCTTATCAGACTGGGTATGGACCAAACAGTCGAAACTCGGAAACATGGATCATACTTAGGCACTTTTAATTACTAATTCCAGTGACCCAACATACGAAGTCAGATAATACTTAGGAAATAGTAAGGAATTCTATAAAGTTACGAAACTCAGGCACGCAGGCACAGTCTGGGTTTCTTTAGCCTCCTTAGGTTGTGAAAGCATTCAGTTTTTTAACACCGAGCATGCAAGCACAATTCAGGTTAACATTGAAGCATTTTGAAAAATCATTGGGAAATAGATAAGACGACTTATGCTTTGAATGAGAATAATAAAAAAATGCATGAATTTCGACAACTTTATTGCATGATCTCAAGGATGTTTACATAGAAATTGAACTAAGTGTAGAAGGGACGTAACTATTGGATGCTCCAGGGTCTTTTTGTCTCTCCCAGTTCGACATCTATCTTTCTTTTTCTCTTGCGATTCGGATTTTTAGGATCATCTTCCGTATCTCAAATATCTACAAGGTAGTATGATCCGTTTTTCATAGCTTTGCTGATGAAAAACGGTCTCTCCCAAATTGGGGCTAATTTGTGCTTCCTCTCCTATACCAATCTTAGCACCAAATCACCTTCTTTCAAAGAACGATGTTTGATTTTCCGACTATGATAACGTCATAGTCCTTGCTGATAAATGGTGGATCTTTGTAGCACAAGCTCTCATTCTTCTTCTAAGAGATCGACGACATCCTGTCGTGCGTTTTAGGAATCCGAGTCTTCCTATGCTAGCACTCTTGGGCTATCATGGAGCATGTCCATGGGAAGCACTGCTTCTACTCCATAGACTAGAAAAAACGGCATTTTCCCTGTTGATCTATTTGGCGTCGTTCGAATACTCCAAAACACAGAGGGTAATTCTTCTACCCAACCTCCAGCTGCTCTATGAAGACGAGATTCGAGTCTTGGGCGTATTCCCTGCAGGATTGAACTATTCATTCGTTCAACCTGTCCATTGGATTGTGGGTGTGCCACAGATGCAAGATCTAAGCGAATTCCCGTTTGTCGGCAATATTTTGCCAACTCTCCAATATAGCAGTTTGTCCCGTTATCCGTGATAATGCTGTGTGGAACGCTGAATCTCATGACGATGTCAATGACGAAATTTCTAGCAGTCACACCGTCATGTTTTTTGATGGGTTCGCCTCCACCCACTTGGTGTACTTATCTACTACAACAAGTAGATGTGTAAGTCCACATCTTGCAGTTTTGAATGGTCCCATCATATCTAGCCCCCAGACCGCAAATGGCCATGTTATGGGGATAGTTTTGGGTGACTGAGCTGGCATATTCGGCTGCTTGGCGTAATACTGACATCCTGGACATGTATTGACTATGTGCTCTGCGTCAGCCTTGGCTGTGAGCCAGAAGAACCCTGCATGGAATGCTTTTTAACTATGCTTTTAGATTGAGCATGATGTCCGCAATCTTCTGCGTGGATTTCTTGCAAAATTTCTCGTCCTTCTTCTAGCGAAATACATCACTGAAAAATTCTGATAATACTGCGTTTATACAGGAAACCATTGATTACCGTGTATCCTTTGCATCGGTGCTGTATCTGCCTTTGCAAGACTTCGACTACTCCATCCGGGAACTTCTGATCAACTAAAAAGTTGAAGTATGGAATTGTCCAATCCGGATTAACGAGCAGGACTTCTATTGACTCGGAAATTAGAGGATAGTCGACATCTTCGCCTTTTATTGATGTTCGTGCAAATGTTGGACAAACACACCAGGAGGTAGATTTTTAACCCTTTCCGAGCCCATGCGGGCTAAAGCATCCGCGTTCCAATTCTATTCCCTTTTGATATGAAGTACTTCAAATCCTAGGAAGCAAATGGAGAATTCGTCCATCGTTCTCCGAAATTCAGCCATGATGGGGCTTTTGGCATCCCATGTTTGGTTTAGCTGATGTTGTACCAAATCCGAGTGGCCATATAAAAGTATACGCTTAACTCCTATATCCTTTGCTATATGCAAGCCGTGAAGCAATGCTTTGTATTCTGCCACATTGTTGCTTGCGTTGAAGTGTATTTGTAATACATACTCCATAATGTCACCTCTTGGAAATTTAAGCACTACACCAGCTCCGGCACCTTCTTACATTTTTGATGAGGACATCCCTAGTACATTGCCACTTAAACAAGATGAAGTGAGACTTGGACCTATGACAAGGTCAAGGACCAAGCTACTAGAACAACAGGTGAATTCACTCCTTCTAGATTATGATGTTTGTGATGGTGAGAATTTTATACTGCCTAAGTCTATGCATTTTTGTATGATCAGTTTATTGATAACACAAACATGATGGTGGAAAACAACCAAGAGCAGCTATAAAACAACATGGAGATGCTGGAAAACAAGATTACAAGTGGTGAAAACAAGACTACTATGGCGAAAACAAATGTACAAGATGGTGAAAACAATCATGCAAGTGTGGAAAACA
>JAPCYS010000374.1:0-12622 GCA_028641055.1 Alopecurus myosuroides
GACCAAAAGCCTTGAACTCGAGACCTACTCTCGATTCGAGCACACCTTTGTAACCGATCTAATCTTCAATACAGATCGCAAGAGGCAGGAGTAAGGGTTTTACCTCTACGAGGGCCCCGAACCTGGGTAAATCTCGCCCCCTGTCTAGCCGACGATTCCACCAGCGCTCATGGGTTCTCCTAATCGAAACCCGATAGGTTCATCGAAGGGATTTGTTGAGTCAGGGATTCGACAATTGGCGCCGTCTGTGGGAACCGCGGGCGCTGGATCACCGGCATCCTCGGCTTCATCGACATCAAACTCTCGTTGGAATCCAATGACTACGGCTCCGAACAATCCTTTACGGATCGGATCTGTCGTGGTCACACCGCACTCGCCGGAATCGCGCCCGGTATTCGAAGATCTGGAGGAAAGCGTCACCCTGACGTTCGGGAGCCTCAAATTCGTGACGAACAAGGACGGGATCCTCCACTTCTCGGATGAATCGGAGACTGAATCTGGAGCTGTCGACTCGCGCCGTCACCTGGAGAAAAGTGGTGAGTCGATCCGCTTCAACGCCAACGACTATCACACCCTCTCGACGGAGGAACCATCAAGAATCCAAAGAAACCTTCGACCTACGCCTAGGACGCACGAGCTTCGACTAGCTCAAGTCTGCATGGCAGGATCGGAACAAGGCTCGGAAACAGAACACAGCGCGACTGAGCGCAACATAATCGGCGTTTCGCGGGAATCTTGGAAACGGGCGAAGGAAGCCATGCGAACAAGCAAGCCACCCGCAGCCGGATCCTCACATGAAGACATGGTGGCCTACCACTATCACCTGGTGAGAGCAGCCACGATTATCAAAGATGCTCGGGTAGATCTGGCCCGCCGAAGAAGAGCGGCGGACGAGTCAAGCCAGAGACGAGCTGGGCTATCCGTAACACCCTCGGTCGGAACCCGACCCGCGAGGAAAGGACACGCATCCACGTCTAGGAACGATGAATCCATACCCGAAACAAACAGATCAACCACTCCTTCTCTCATGCGAGTCGACGACGACGGCAACGTGTACCCGCAAACTCCCGCCGCTGCGGTTCTAGCCGCGGCAACCTACATGCAGATGAACCAACCGACGGAAAGCGACCCTCGGGCAGAGCAATACAAGCAAATAAGAAAAGGACTCGGATTGGCGGCCGCAAGGCTCGCCTCTCACGATCGCAAGAAGGCCGAAGAGCAGCAGGAGAAGGAGCGAAGGGAGAAAGAGAAAGATAAAGAAACGCCCCGCAGGCACAGAAGCTCTTCACCAAGGAGAGATAAATCACCACGCCGCGGTCGAGGAAAAGAAGCTAGACGCCGCGGCGACAGTCGAAGCAGCAGTGAAGAAAGCCCGAGAGACAGAAACTCGCGGCACCATAGCGGCCGCTCGAGAAAACGAAGCAAGGAACCAAGGAAAGATGACGACCGCGACCGGCCAGAATACGACGCGCGATCAGATCTCGCTCGAAAAAGGGTGGATAAGGCAAGGGCTTCGCGATATCGCGAGCGCTCTTCATCTGGCTCCTCGGATGACGAAACCTGTGGAGCACTCTGTTTCGCTCGCAGCATCCGCGAAGCACCTCTACCCAAAAGGTTCAAGCTCAGCACGGAGGTGACGAAGTACGACGGCTCACTCGAGCCCTCTCAATGGCTAAGCGACTACCTCACGGCAGTAAAATGCCAACGTGGGAACAAGAACACGGCTATGCAATACCTCAATTTGCATCTTACTGGCGCAGCCCGCAGTTGGTTGGAAAGAAGACCAAAATCTTGCTACGCATCGTGGGATGATTTGCACCGCGACTTCTGCAAAAATTTCCAGTCAACCTACAAGAGGCCAGCTACAATCGAAGAACTACGAGCCTGCAAGCAGAAGAGCGGCGAGTCCACACGCGAATACATCCAGCGGTGGACAACGCTCAGGAATACCGCGGGAACCATCTCAGAAGAAGTAGCGATCGAAGCTTTCGCAAAGGGCGCCAGAAGAACTGCCTTTCGAGAGAAGCTAGGCAGAGCTGCACCCAAGACTATCGGGGAGCTGATGATCATAGCCGAAAAGTGGGCTAACGGAGAAGATGCGGTACGCAACGAAAGAACATCGTCACCCGCACACGATGACGATCGTCACGGTCGAAGGAAAAGAAGAAAATACTACGATCATGAGGATAAAGAGGAGTTGGTCGCCGCGGAATTCACCCGAAACCGCGATTCCGGCCGCCATGGAAATCGCGAGTGGAGACCAAAGGCCGAAGAAAAATCCCCCGAGGAAGACCTAGATGCATACTGCTCGCTACATCTATTCACAGATAAGCGCACGGGCAAAACCAAGGCAACACACTTGCTTAAGGATTGCCGAAAGTTCCATGACATCTCGGACGCACTCGCGAGGAAAAGATCCGCCTCCACTCAAAATTACCCGCCGCTTCCAGGAGGAGGGCACCAAGGATTCCAGCCGCCACCACCACCACCTCCACCCGCAAACCCAAACATGGCGCTAGCTGCAGTACCCGCACCACCGAACGCCGGAGCAAACGCGTATCCAAACCCGGCAGGACAACTCGCAATGATCCAGAAGGTATGCCCCTCTCGCAGAGCTCAAAAGACTAACACAAGGCAATTATGCATGGCAGTGCAGACACCGCCAACGAAGACCGAGTACTTGAAAATGGCGGACCAGCCGATCACGTTCTCAATGAAAGATCACCCACCACGAGTCTATCGACCAGGACACGCCGCCCTGGTCATCCAGGCGCAAATTGGCAACTACGACTTAGCCCGCGTATTCATGGATGGGGGCAGCGGCCTCAACATTATCTACGCGGATACACTCCGTCGGATGAACAAGAACTTGGACGGCCTCCCGGAATCAGAAACATCCTTCCACGGGATAGTTCCAGGCAAGGCTGTCCGTCCACTCGGAACAATCAACCTAGAAGTTGTGCTAGGCACGCAGAGCAACTACAGGAGAGAGTTCCTCGACTTCGAAGTTGTCGATTGGCCTTCACAGTACCACTCCATCTTAGGCCGAACAACGTTCACCAGATTCATGGCAGTACCTCACTACGCCTACCTGAAGCTCAAATTGCCCGACGAACATGGCGTAATCCCATCGGGAGAAAATACACAAGCTACAGGAGGCAATTTCCAGAACGAACACTTCAATTAAAGACGATGAAAATACGGGAATACATCCCAAGGTTCATTACATTCACGAAGGAAAAGGAAAAAGAACAAAACTAAGAAACTACAGTGGTGCTCCCACTAGTGGCAGTCGCCCCTCCTTTCAGTCGAGCAAATAGGTCAGACAGCTTCCGAGCAAGAATGGTGGCCTGCTCGCTAAAACGAGAGAGCCGTACCTTTTTGCCCGTCGAGGGGTCGACTGGAAGAGCTGAGTAGGCCTCCTCCAAGCCATTGACTCCGTGCGCCAGCGCGAACTGAATCGCAGTCTTCGCACCAGATTCCGACTGGGAGACTGCGTAAGCATCCAGGAGATTGCCCTCCGAGAAGATCTTTAGCAGGCCGTCTAGTGCGGATGGAGGAGCAGCATTGGCGAGGAAGCGACTGTGCAATTGCGACAACACTTGGGTGGCATCACAAATCAAGGAGCACACTCCTTCGGCGTGCCTCTTGAGTTGAGAAAGCGTGTCGGTTAACACATCTACTCGCTGGATCCCAGGGATCTCCAAAGGAACATCCAGAAGACCTGCAAAGGAAAAGAATGTAAAAAATTCGCAAGTTCACCAAGACAAAAGATACAATTGCGAGAGCCTAAGCAACTTACCCACGAAGCGCTCAGCAAGGGGACGGAGGAATGTGACAAGGTCAGAATCGGCCTTATTGCCAGCTTCCTGTTGATCCTTCAAAGCTTTTCTCGCATCCGCGAGTTGCCTGTCAAGATCCTCTGACAGCATGCGGGAGGCCTCCAGTTCTTGTCGAACAGCTGCCAAATTAGCTTCCTGAGTGGTTGCCCGCTCAGAGAGCTTGACTCTCTCGGACTCCGAATGTTCGAGTTGAGCTGCGCAATGAACATTTGTTAAACATCAAGAATGGAGACGACAACAGAAAAAAAAGAAGACAATGAGATTTACTCTTGAGGAGCTCGTTCTCGGTGTGGAATCGACTATAGTGTGACTGAAGCCTTTCGCACTCCGATTCGGCAAGAACAACGCGGCGGCCGATCGCCGCAAGCGAGTCAACAAGCGACTGCAAAAGTACAGAAATAGAAGAATTAGAAGATATAAATTAGAGCCTGTACCCGATTGAATTCAATCGACTACTGCCTCGGGGGCTACTCCCACCGGGAGCACTGTCGTGCACCCGATAGAAATCAAGACGAAGAAAATAGAGCAAGATTTTGAGCCTGTAGCCGATCGCAAGCGATCGACTACAGCCTCGGGGGCTACTCCCATCGGGAGCACTGTCGTGCACCCGATACAAATTCGAAGACAAACTACAAAGCTTACCTGGCCCTTGGCGCGGGAGAGAGGATCTGCGGAGCTGTCCGTCGCTTCTTTCGAAGCTGAAGTCCTGGCGGCAAAGCTAGGAGCTTCATGTTCCGCAGTCGCCGCATTGGGGGCTGCGCTGGGAGATTCTGGACGGTACCAGCATTGGGAGCTCCACCCGCAGTTCCTGTTTTGTTCCTCTTTTCGGGAGGAACACAAGAAGCGTACCTGCGAGGGCTGATGGCCTGCACACTGCGGCAAAAAAGAACAAGGAATCAAACATCAAGCGCAGAAGAAAGAACGTTCGACTAAGAACGAGGAAAATAACTTACTCGTCATCTTCATCTTCATCCAGCAAATCCGCGTTCCAGGCGGTTGCGATTACTGGGAATGAAGGCGAAGGGGCGAGGGAGCAAAGTGGAGTCGCGGAGATAGGGGCCTTCCCGGGCGATTCCTCCAAGGAATTATCCTTGGAGGTAGCCTCGTTATCGTCCTCTATCCGACGACGCTTGCAACGACGTAGGCTGCCATTCGAGCCCTCCGCATCATCCGAAGAATCGTCCTCGGAGCTCGAGGAAGCATCGGCTACACTGGTATCGGCTAAGCCGTCCAGGTGACTCGCCAATAACTCCGAGGCGTCTTCTCCCACAACTGGCGGGTAGCAGTTCGCCACCGCTAAGCTCTACAAAGACGGAAGAGGGAGGCAAAAAAAAAACATTCAGTCGACCAAAGACTCAAAGCAAAGAAGAAAATAATGACGAGTGGAAAGGATAAAGCTAACCTCGGCTGGTGGGGGTTTCGAAGCGTCGAAGGCTTCGACTGAGCAGTCGGGGAACTTCTCCCCAACCTTCAAGCTGGTGACAGCCGCGATTTTCTTCTCGAACTCAGCGTTCGAAAGTTCTTCGTGGCTCACTCGGCTAGGATCTTCAGCGCCTTGGTATTCCCACATAGTGGAAGGCCTTTGCTACAGCGGCTGGATCCTGCGCTTCAGAAAGATACTCGCCAGGTGCAGCTCCGGATGGCACCCACCGGGTTCGGGGCCGGGTTTGGCCCCCCCATACCCGCACCCGACCCTCCTCCCCGCCCCCGCGACCCGGCCCCATACCCGCCGGCGGGTCAAGAACTTCACCAGACCCGTGACCCGCCGGGTTTGTGAGACCCGACGGGTACCCGTCACTTGAGCATCGTGGCCAGAGGAGGGCGCCGTTGTGAGAGGTAGTAGATCGGCGCCGGCCGGAGCGACCTCGCTCGTCCTCGTCGAAGTGGCGGACGATGCGCTCGTCCTCTCGTCGGAGGCAGAGGAGGATGGGCGGAGCCGCGACCGAGCAGACCAGATGCAGAGGAGGATGGAGAGGATCTACGGCGGCGCAGGCCAGAGGGCAGAGGAGCATGGGGCGGAGGTGCGGAGGCGCGGCCGCACGGACCAGAGGGCAGTGGAGGTCAAGGTCTCAAGGACAGTCGAGCTCGAGCAGAGGATGGGGAGTTGGGGACGATGGGATTGGGAGGCAATCGAGGACTCGGGGTCTGTGACCTGCGGGAGCGACCGCATGTGCTTCGTGGACTAGTGGGGGGCCTGAGGTCGTGGCCACGTATAAGGCCTGGGGCCTGGGTGTGTGTGCGGGTGGGTAATAGTTATTAGGTTCTTAGTGATTGACATGTAGGGCCCAACTATCTAGCCGGGTCTGCGGGTTAATGGGTACGGGTTTGACACCCCCATACCCGCCTCCGCTAGACCCGACGGGTCTGTGTTTTTACCAATTAGCATACTCATGGGTCTTTTTCTCAACCAAACCCTCCCCGTTTAGTGCGGGTATTCATCGGGTTTGCGGGTATCGGGGCCCCATTGCCATCCGTAGGTGCAGCCCGTTGAGTACCACTCCGGCGGTTTGATCCCGGAGAGCAGACACTCTTGCGAGTAGGGGCGTGACGACCTGGGTTTCTTCGGCTGACAACTTGTGCGCCCAGGACTTCCGCCTCTTCAAAACAGCGAACGGGTGGAACTCCACGAGCCCACCCGAGCTGTTGTCGATGAAGTAGAACCACTTCTTCCGCCAGCCTTGGGCGGAGTAGACGAAGTGCATGTTGAAGTAGCTGCTCTCCAGTCGCGCCTGGATCCCGAAGCCGCCTGTGCGCAGCGGCTCGCCAGGCTCGGAGTCCACCCGCGATTTCTCGCGGAAGATGCGAACTTTGAAGAGGGCCTTCCACAGCGCCCAATGAGGGCGAATGCCAAGAAAGCATTCGCAGAACACGATGAAGCACGAAATGTGCTGCACCGCATTCGGAGGAAGATCGTGAAGCTGTATGCCATAGACATACATCAACCCGAGGAGAAAAGGATGGAGAGGGAAAGAAAGACCCCGAGACACGTGGTCCGCAAAGACCACGCGCTCGTTCGATTGCGGGTTGGGTACCTCTTCTTTCTTCCCGAGGCGCACCCGCTTCTCAGATTCAGCCGGCAGCAGCCCCTCCCGCTGCATCTCCTTGATGCTTTTCGCGGTGGTATTGGGGAAGCGCCAGTCGCCGGCCCGAGGTGCCGGTTGCGCGGAAACGTCTCCGGATGCGGAAGCGGCAGCACCACGTCTTTTGCCTCCAGCCATGGCTAGCAGTGTGAGCTCGAGCGCAAGGAAGAAGATGAGCACGAGGAAGAAGATGGTTGAAGGCAAAGGCTGGGAAAATTTTACCGCAGCGCTAAGTCCCGTATTATACACGAAGAGGGTCAATCTCAGCCACTCGATGTGCTACGTGGCACGTATATCCACCACGTGTGAAGATGAAACGAAGGGGCGGTGAACACTGTTCCGTGCCACGATCTTAACAGAAGATCGTGCGCATTTACTGCGCAGTTCGTGTAAAAAACGGAGGCGGCGTCTCGTTTCCCGGTCAAAAAGCTGACTAGGTGGGCCAGCCCATCTGCTACCACTCCGTCACGTCCCATCGGGAGGAGAAGAGTGCGCCATGACGTCATGGCACACATCATCAAATTCAAGAACTTTCGAATGGACAATTCAAACACGAAAATAGCTTCGTATGAAATTCCTTCGACTAAAGGCAATTCCTTTACGAATAAGTCATGAATCAAGACCTCTTTTAAACAAGAGAATCAACCTATACACGAAAATTCTTTCGTATAGGCGCAACAGTCCAAACATGAGAACTCTTTCATATGGGCACGACTATCAACAGTACGAAAACTCTTTCGACTAAGTCTTAAACAATCATTCGGGTAGAAAGAACCTACCTTCATTCAGGCATGATATTTCTACATCATAAAAACCTGGATTGTTTAGCCGACTAGGCACATCCGGATGCCATATTCTTCGAATATGAAGGTAAGACCCAAAAAGATCTTTCTTAAGGGCCTGGAATCGCACTCGAAAGCTGCGTCCTCCGGTACAGTTCCGTGTCAACAACACGAAGAAAAATCCTAGCGGACGCGCCGGGTACCCTCATAGGTTAAGTTCGACTCGATAAGTCCACAACGGCACAGTCGCAACGATCACCTTATCGGGTTCGAGTCGGAGGTCTCGAATCCGTGTAGGCCAGGAATGTTTTTGCCCTAGTCGCAATTAATTGGCCCTGATCTCTCGGGAGAGCCAAGCTACTGTGCCACATCCTTCTGCAAATAAAGCCGCAATAACAGGCACCTAAGTCGCTCGACACTCGAGCATAAGGACTCATTGCACAGGGAACGCACCCTTCAAAACAGTAGGCAGCCAAGCTGTTTTTTCTAGAGGAAAAGCCAGGCCAAAAAGGTTTGACCGTCTACTCGACTGGAAAAATTTCCACTCGAGCAAACGCTCGGGGGCTACTGACGAAGATATGGATTCTGGATCCTGCGGATAAGGACACCCCCTCTCAGGCCCAAGGTGAAGGCCCAAGAAGAGGAGCCCTTGGAGTACTCCAGAAGGCCCAATGAAGCCCATCCGCACAAAACTTGCGGGTTAAGTTAGAAAACATGTAACCGACCTAGCTAGGGTTGGAGTCCTCTCCGGGTAGAACTCGAGACCTGGCCGCCTATAAAGCCAGGGAGCCCCGAGAGAGGACCAAGCAATACCGCACGACCAAAAGCCTTGAACTCGAGACCTACTCTCGATTCGAGCACAACCTTTGTAACCGATCTAATCTTCAATACAGATCGACAAGAGGCAGGAGTAAGGGTTTTACCTCTACGAGGGCCCCGAACCTGGGTAAATCTCGCCCCCTGTCTAGCCGACGATTCCACCAGCGCTCATGGGTTCTCCTAATCGAAACCCGATAGGTTCATCGAAGGGATTTGTTGAGTCAGGGATTCGACAGACCCCAAGACGCTAAAAAATATACCATGGAAGATGGACAAGAAGCAAGCCGATGCAGAAGAAGGAGGAAGGGCTCACGACTGTTGGCTCCAGCACCGGTTTCACCTGGCCCAACCTGTTTGCAGCATCGGCCAGACCGGCCCCAAGCCGACCCCGGCCGGTCCTAGCCCGGCACTACCGAAGGGGTTGCCGGCATGTGGCTCGATTCCGACATGGTTCAACCTGCCCCTAGACCGGACCCCAACCAGCGGTGCCCGACACTACAGAGGGGGGTACCGGTCCCAGCTCCGGTTCCAACTGGCCCAGGCCGGCCCTAGCGCCAGTTCAGCAACTTAAAAACCGTCCAGCGCCTTTGACCACCTTTGACCAGCGTGTCTTTTGGGGAATATGACCCTTATACCCCTCTACCTACCCCCTAGCCTATAAATAGACCCTCCTCCTTCTCTTCCTAGGGTTAGAGATGAATTGAGATATTGAGTTTTGATCATTTGCTTCTCTTTAGAGGCTACTTCTAGTGTGTATCTAGATCTGTATCAATGTTACTCCAATTATCCTGAAATTTGGATCGTATCAAGTCTACTCCGGGATTGCTATCCTTTCTCCTTGGGATTCAGGTAGTGTCTCTCCAATTTATCTCAATTGACCCTTGAGGTTCTGTTGACGTGGTGGACTAGTCATGGGTGTTGAATTGGTTTTTGACATGGTGGGTTCGGGTTGATCGTGAGTTCCGGAGGCGAGACTGTTGTGGTCTAGTTGCCGGGAGATCAAATCTTCTAGTCCACACTATTTATCGATTACCCGTCACCTTCGATCTCTGTCTTGCGTTCTTCGTGTTCCTCGCCCTCACTTGGTCAATTCGTGAACATCGGGACTCCCTTGTTGTCACCAACCACACTATCTGGTATCATTAGCCTTGTCGCCACGAATTTGATAAAAAATCCACCCCTTTTAGCGCCCAAAATTTTCTTCTCCCCAACATTTTCGAAAATCCCAAAAATAGACACAAATTGGATTTGGATGGATCTCTTGATCTAATGAGTTTTTGATAGTTTTGTTCCATGGATCTGTTACACAAGGACCCTATCACCCTCCATTCTCGTTCCTAAACCCTAATTTTCTCAGTTTCCCATGGTTTTGAGGATTTTTAGAGGCAATTTTCGCTCCCGTCAAGAACCGGTTGAAAATCCGGTTCCAACCGGAAATTTCCGGTTCCAGGGCCACTCCAGCCGGACTCAAACCGGTTTCCCAGCCGACCCACTCAGTTTTCCATTTTGAAATTTGACCCCATTTTCTTTTTTTATCATATCCATTGATGTTTGAGTGTTCGTGTTAGGTGCTCCGTGTCGACAACTACAAGCTTCCGCAACTACACCAACTCTCCATCGACAACGACGATGACACCTCAGACTCCAAGCATTATGCCCCTCCCATATCCGTTGTGAGCCCTTCTTCCTTTGCGTGTACCTTACCCTATTAGACTAGCTCATTTATTGCGAGCATTGCACTTGTGTGAATCGAGTGAGTCGCTTATAATTGACGAGTTGTGTTTGATTAGTGGTCTTGGCATCTGCAAAAGAAGATTTCATCCTTGTACTAAAAAAAGTGAAAAAGAAAAAACCATAGCGGTGCCGACCTTTCTCTTATCGGTTCATCAAACTCCAATACAAGAAGTAAGAGTGAGGATTCCGCACAATTGCTAATCTAGTGCTCTAACATAATGCAACAGATTTAGCGTCCCTTTAGAGTTAGTGTGACATCTAGTCTTCGTTAGGACCATTTCGGCTTCGCTCGTACTTTGGTCGCACTAACCTCATTACATCATTTGTGTGTGTTTTTCCGTTGTTTTCCTTCATTTTTGTGAGTGGTTTCTTTTGTGTTTGATCTTTGGTTCTTCTCTATCATTAAAAATACACATTTTATTTGGTCTTTTCCATTTGCCTTGCCACATTCCTAACCAAGTTTTTCCTCAAAAAGTGTGTGTGTTGTCATTTTCTTTTTTCTTTCGATCTTTCGAACTCACTTGTGCCATACCTACACATAGGAAATCCACTTGCTTGATACTACCAATAAAGTTAAAGTCGGGTGAGTGAGACACATTTCCATATTTTACTCGATTGCCTTTGAGATGGTTGGGAAGGAGAATTTACAAGTGCAAGCTCGGATGATGATTCCAACCCCTTCTACAACGACAACCCTCACAACTTTGTCACCCATAATGAAGATGTGCAACTACGCCAAAGTGTGTGTGTTGTCTTGGAGCGCTAGGAGCATCGCCTACAAGCACAACAAGCATGTTTCAACGAGCAAGTGGACCATATCAATGAAAATGTAACATCCCAAGTATGAAAATACCCCTAGAATGTTTTATTTCCTGTTTAATTAAAGTATTGCATCATGTCATCATGTTTATTTCCTTGTTTGCATTTGTTTACTATTTGTTTTGCTTCTGTTTTTATTCTGTTTTCATAATGGAATCCAAACATTATTCAACTTGTTATCATACTTGTCATGTTACAATCTTGTTTTCAAATAAAAGATCAACTCAAACAAACTTTTTTTTCCAATTATTCCATATTTGATCAACTAGTAAAATGGTGGTTCTATTTCAATTAAATAATTCCAAATTGCTTTCAAATTCAAATCAAATCACCAAACAGCACCCCAATTTGAAATTATAAAATTACCAAAACAAATATACTCATTTGTTTCCAATTAAAGTTATTTGGGTCACCCTATTTAAAATTTTGGTTTCAATAATCATTTTAATACTCAAATCATCCAAATATGAATTAATTCCAAACAGCACTTTCAATTTGAAAACTTTTGGAAATTAAAGTTAGCATTTAGTTGCTAATGAAAAAACTAACCTAACCATATTTTTTTTCAAATTTTTCCTAACTCTAAAAACCATCAAATCCTTCCATTTTCAATTTGCTACAAAAAAAAAACAGCAGAACAAAAAAAAGGAAAAGGAAACACACACGCGCGCGCGGCAGCTAACTCCTAGCGCGGCCCAGCCCGCTAACTTACCCGCGTACCGGTTCGCTCCTATCCCCCTTCGTCTATTCGTATGGCAGCAATCTGGCCGGTGCCACGTCGCCGCCGCGGCCGAGCGACGGCCACCAGGGCTCCCGCAGCCCAATAACTACCCCTGAACCCCGCAGCGGTGCCCTAGCCCTAGCCTACCCCCTATCCCCTCGAGGCCGCCGCCGTTTCCCTCGCCCTCGCCGCGTTTCCTCCCTCTCTGTCAGCTCGCCGGAGAAGCTCCGTTTCTGAATCCCGATGATCGCCTCCACCTCGCTGCGCCTCCACACCTCCTAAACCCCGAAACCAAACCACCACCTATCCCTCTACCTCCTGGACACCTCCACGAGCTCGGTGAACCTCTGGATCGACGACGCCGTCCACGTCCACGCCGTTCGCCGCCGCGGGAATTTCCTCGACCCTCTGCTTCCACGACAACGCCGGTGAGGCCACCGTGTTCTCCTCCTCCTCCCTGTCCACTCTCTGCATCGCAAGCGCTGGCACGAGCTCACGCACCCGCAGCCCACACGCAAGCAACCGCAGCACGAGCACACCACGGTGATCGCCGCCGGCAGTATCTCTGTCAGAGTTTCAGTCATGTTTTCGTCAGTTAAAGTTTCAGTTAACGAGCTAACACCTTAACCTGTTCGCGTCCTGTTTACTCACAAGAAACGCTTCACAACGCACTGGTTCAGGCAGCGCGCACACGGGGGGAGATCCAGGGTTCGAGTCCCTGGCTCCGCAAAAAAACCCCATCTTTTCGACCGTGCGCTGACAGGGGCCCCCCTATCAGCACACCATGGCAGCCACCATGCATTGGCCATAGTGTGAATTCTATCT
>JAPCYS010001445.1:0-12499 GCA_028641055.1 Alopecurus myosuroides
GTGTCTACCTAGTTGCACATCTAGATAACCAAGTTGTTTACTTACTAAACCCCATCTAAAAGTGAAAAAGGATTAAAATTTGTAGGTCACCTATTCAACTCCCCCCCCACTCTAGTTGACCATTGTGTACTTTCAATTGGTATCAGAGCCTCGGCTCTTATATCGGGCTTAACCGACTAAGAGTATCATGGCCAACAGAGATGATCCCGAATCTTCTAATGAGGAGCTCTCCAAAATGGCCGAGACTATAGCTAACCTAGAGACAACGGTTGTGACCATTCAAACCCAATTATCCAAGGTTAGCTCTAGTGTTGGCTCGGAGGTTTCCTCCATCAAGAAGATGTTGGAGAACATGATGGGTAAACCTAAGGGGCGCATGGATTCTCCTCATGTCTCTGATGCGGAGAGTTTGGAAGAGGAAACTATACCACACGAAGTAGCCTATCGACCTCACCTGACAAAAAATCTCGTCCGCACTCACTCACCGGAAACGTGAGGATTCTTCCGCCTCCGGTGCACGGCTAGTAGGATCAAACCGAGCATCGCTTTCGCAGAATCGCCGGGATACTCAAGACCGGGAAACAAAGAAAAGAAAAAGAAGACCGCGCGCGGGCGATCGCTTTAGTTTTCATTTCTTCTTTTCAGTTAGCTAACGTACTCCTCTCTTAGCATGATGGAGACTGATAGCTAAAACATAGGCTTGCTTGACCAGAAATGCCGAGGAATTAATTGCTTGCGGTCTAGTGCTCATTCTCCTACCACCTGGCCGGCCGGCGATTGAGAGGCGCTCACTCCTGCCTGCTTCATCTTTTCCCAGCAGCAGCGAGGAGCGATGCTCTCGACACGACGGCACGCTGCCTCGACTAGATGGTTTGATGGAAGGCTTTGGTTGCTGTCGCCACGACACCTGTGTGTATTGCTTACTTTGGATACGACCTGCTGCGTCCTGTCGGACAGAGGGAACAAAATATCAAGGGCCCTGCAATGGTGATGACAGAAAAAAAAATACAGACAAAAAACTCACATAATTACAGCAGACAGCAATGTGATGACTAAAAAACTTTGCGTCTGCCGGGAGTCGAACCCGGGTCTATTGCTTGGAAGGCAATTATCCTAACCGTTGGACTACAGACGCCTTTGATGTTAATTTCCTCGCATACCATAATATGGTTATGTACGTTCCATTCGTGTTTCTGCAGAGAGAATATATGATTCATTCAGTGATTGAAACTGCATAGCCTTCATGCTGCCATTAAGCAAGTTCGCAAGAACTGCCCGTCAACACTCCAGACAAAGTGCTTGTTTGCTTAATCCTATATCATACTCTCTACCTAAATGTAAGATGTTTTAACTTTTTCTATATAAAATGTATCTAGACATGTTTTAGTATGTAGATTTATATGCATCTTACACTAAAACATGTCTAGATATATTTTATCTAAGAAAAACTAAAACATTTTACATTTTGATACGGAGAGAGTACATTTTGATAATTAACTCTTACCTGGCATAGTTGCATGGTTAGAAAAAACAGTTATGGAGCAGACCAGTGATGCTGCGAGGACGGCCCAGATAAGAGTGCGGGTGCTGCGAGCAGTGAGTAAGTGTTGTAAGGGCGAAGGAGCTGCTCCTAGAAGCGTGGCGGCATTGTTGCGAACCAGCCGGGTCTCTCGCTGAATATCTGAGCCACAAGAGCAGTGCCCTGGAAGCAATGGAGGTAATAACACCGGTGATATAAATACTTGTCCATATAGCAAATCAGTAAAAAGAATTGAAATTCAATTCTCGTGGTATAAAAACTTGCTACAACGCGTAAAACTTGTCCAAATAATCCTAGAATAACCAACGAGGGCCAATTTTGTGTCTCATCGCAAGTTTTTGTACAACGTGACCCCAAAATTCAACTTGTTGTACTACTATTTTGCACATGGTGGAATAAAGGAAGTATCCCCCAATTCCAAAATAATCGATGTTCCGGGGTTCTCTTAAGTTAAATTTGTCCAAGTTTGACCAAAGTTATAGAAAAATATGTCAATATCCTCAACGTCTAATCTACATAGTACAGAAATTTAGTTCATATTTTATATAATAGAACTAAATTAGTTTTATAAATATTTATATATTTTTCCATATCTGTCCAGACTTAAAAATAGTTAACTTAGCACAAAACTGGAACATTGATTATTTTGGAAAGCAATACGTAGTAAAGATTTGTCCACAAAAAGAAGGGAAACGCTCCATATCAGGCGGAGGAAACGGTGCTCCGCTTGCTCCGCGCGACACACGTCGGGTGGGTGTGACTCGGCATCTGTGGGGCCCAGCACCAGCACCCTTATCCTCTTCCTCCTCTTCTCTGTGCCTCTCGTTCCTTTCCCCATCCCGAGCACTGCCTCCATGGTTCTTCTCTCCTCCGCTCCAAATTTCTCTCGATTTCTCCATGCCTACCTCTCTCCTCCTCTCGTTTTCTCCGGCTGCGTTCCAATCGGCGCGGCGGCCACTATCCCCACTAGGCGTCGCCATGTCCCTCCCTCTCTACCTAGTGATTTTCGCGGTGCAGATGGTTTCCTGGGAGGACGATGGTGCTGTCGAAGCTATGGGGCGGTGCTCCCGTGGCTGCACGGCAGTGCTCCCATGGAGAGACGGCTCTGCTCCCACATGAGGCCGGCAGTGCTCCCCAAGGAGGCCGACAGTGCTACTGAATCTGCACGACGATGCTCCTGTGGCTGCGCGGTTGTGCTCCCATGGAGAGACGATGTTGCTCCCGTGGCTGCGCGGTTGTGCTGTCGGAGCCGCACAACGGTGCTCCTGTGGGAGGGCGGGGATGCTCCCCTAGAAGGATGGCGTTGCTGCTGAAGGTGCCAGGGGGTGCTCCCGTGGAAGGATGATGTTGCTCCTGAAGGTGCATGTCGGTGTTGCCGGAGCTTCGCCGGCGGTGCTCCCATGGGACGACGGGATGCTTCTGTGGAAGGGCGAAGATGCTCCCGTGGAACGATGATTTTGCTGCTGAGGGCGTCGGGGGATGCTTCCATGGAAGGGCGGGGATGCTCCCGTGGCTCCACGGCGGTGCTCGGGACGCTCCGACGACTCGCGGCGGCGGTGACCACCGTCGTTCAGACCCTGCCATTGAGGTCGCAAGACCTGCTCCCGTGGGACGACGGGGATGCTTCCGTGGAAGGGCGAAGATGCTCCCGTGGAACGATGGTTTTGCTGCTGAGGGCGTCGGGGGATGCTTCCGTGGAAGGGCGGGGATGCTCCCGTGGCGGCACGGCGGTGCTCGGGGCGCTCCGGCGACTCGCGGCGGCGGTGACCACCGGCGTTTAGACCCTGCCATTGAGGTCGCAAGACCTGTACGGGAAGGGATGAACGCGGCATTTTGTTTTTTTTCTCTCTGGAAAAACGCGATGCATATGCACGCAGGGACGTGGTACGTTGACTAGGGGAGGGGACACGGACACGTGTCGCCAGCTCCATGCGGAAGATCGGCGGAGGACGCTCAGCACACGCCCAAAAAGAAAGGCTCAAACCTTACTCGGCCCAACAATAATAACCCTTTTATACATGGAGCCCAATAGTGTAACCAGTGAGATCTCGCAACCTCAGTCATCAGCCCAACGCTGGGCGATACTTCAGCCTGTCAGCCCATTTTTACTGCTAGACTCCTACGCTGGCATGGCGGACCCATCCCATCTCCTCCCAATTCCAAACACTCCCCCTCGCTGCTCTACCATTCCAAACTTTGGAGGGAAACCGCCACCAAAACCTTCCCCAACTCTCTTCCAGTCTTCCTCCGATCAAATCGCCCCCAAAAATTCTTCAAAATGCGGCGCCGAAACCTAATCGTCACCTCCGACTCCGACGAGGAAGACGACGCGGCCACTCCTGCCTCTGTCTCCGCCTCTGTCTCTGTTGCTAGTGGCGGCGGCGGCGGAAGCGTCGGCCGGCCCTCGTCCCAAAACCCTAGCCCCTTCCCTGTCCCCTACGCACTCCCGTCCTCGCCTCCCCCCTCCCCTCCCGTCGAGATCTCCGATGACGAGGAGGAGGTCGAGGAGATCCAGGACCCCGACGAGGACTCCCCCTTGGCCTTCGACGACGCCCCCGACCAGATGCGGGACTCCGATGGGGACTCCCTGTTCACGGACGTCGCCGACGACCTCTCCCCACCATTTACCGCTCCGCCTCCGCATCCCCCGCCCCAAATTTCATGCCCCCCACTCGCTGCTCCGGTGCGAACCCCAACCCCACCTCCCGCTCCGGCGCCGTTTCCTCAATCCCGAACCCCAACACCAACTCCACCTCCGGCGCGAACCACATTCCCACTGACTGCCGCACCATCTCCACCGGCCCGAGCCCAAACCCCAACCCCAACTCCACCGCCGGCTGCTGCACCCACACCTCCGGCGCGAACCCCTACCCCAACTCCACCGCCGTCTGCCGCACCCACTCCACCGGCCCGAACCCAAACCCCAACCCCAACTCCACAGCCGGCTCCCGCTCCTCTATTCCGAACCCCAACCCCGCCTCCCGCTCCTCAATTCCGAACCCCAACACCAACTCCACCTCCTGCTCCTGCTCCTGCACCCACTCCTCCGCCCCGAACTCCAATGGCAACTCCACCATCTGCTGCCGGACACACTCCGGCTGGAACCCCAACTCCAACTCCATCCCGAACCCCACTCTCGGCCTCGACGCCGGGGTCTGCACTGAGCTTGCGACTGCGTCCGGTGGATGCGTTCCTGCGGCGGCTGGGTCTGCGAGTGCGGCCAGAGTGGCTTGAATTTTGTGCCGCCGAGCTGCCTGGGTTCAACGATGGCGGCACGGAAGTGAAGGGCAGACGGTGTTTTGAGCAGTTCCTCTTTGCTGACATGAATGTGTGCAGCGCTGGTGTGCTCCCAGAGGGTGTTGGGGGCATGGACGCCGCCGTCCTCGATGGGCCATTTGTGCTACAGGTTGTAGATCCTCTGTAAATTCAATATGTGAATGATTCTTAGTAAAATTGTGGCTGTCAGTACTGCTTTGGTGCCCCTCCTAGTGCAGCATAGCTATGCAATATATAGAATGGTTTGTCGTCTTGTGGACGATTAAGGTTCGTTATGGAAATATCTGCAAATGTTTGAGCATTGTGCTGGTACATGCTCAAAGGTACTAGGTGATTTAAGATTTATCGGAAACAGGGCGTTCAAACTGAACACTAAACCTTCAATTTACTTGCTTTACTTGAACTTAGCTAGTGCACCAGATATACACAATTCCTCAGTTGGTAGTGTTGTTCTCTTATGCTTGAAGGTGACCTCCTGCCACATAGAATAGTCAATGTTGTTGACATTACTGCCAACTTCTGTTGTACTAGTAAGATGCAGGTTATGCATTTCAGTTCATCCAAGCTACCTTAGTTCATACAGTTCTGGATCATCAGGGCGTTAAGAAAACAATTCTAAGCATCATGTGTTCTTTTAAGCTTAACCCAATAACATGCATCTTCATGGTAGTAGGACTGGTCATCTCTTCCCTTCTTTACTTGTATAATGTGCTATTACCCCCGTTCCTGAAAATAAGGCGTAAGATGTTAATTTTTAGGTTTCTCAACTAAATGAGAACAATTAAATAAGAGATGTGAGGAAGAACCATAACCGAACTAACGTATTACCCTAAATTTGTCTTCAAAATTATGGACTGAAAGTAGTGTTGGCACTGTCGATTTCATATATGTTCCATAAGCCTGTGCCTGTCACTCGTATCTGACTTTTTACTTACCTTTTAATTTCAATCTAGTCTAAATTTCTAGTTGTCCATTGCTTTATGAAAGATGGTTGTCATTAGTTCATTACTTATTATGTATTGCTCAATTATACTGATGCAATTTACATATTATTTATATCTCAGCTTATTTTCCATTTTAGTAAAAGATAGCTGTTTAACTTCAACATAATCTTATTTGTCTTTGTGTTACCTTTTAACTCAGGTAAATGTTTTCATGATTTTCTTTTGTTCTTCTTTTTTTCCTGAGCAAACCTTCTAACTAGTTCTGTGTTTCGTAGGTTGATGAAATTGTCAACATGTCAAATCCTTTAAGAGAAAGATATCGTGATGCACCTGCGGGGCCCAAAAGATGCTTAAAGTTATCGATGACAGATGGCATCCAACGCATTTATGGAATGGAGTACAGGCCTATCAAAGACCTGCAAGTTCTTGCTCCTATCGGTTTTAAGGTCATATTTTGATCTGCTCTTTTTCTTAAGAAGGTTATCATACCTTTGGATATTATGTTGTTTCCTTACATTGTACTTAAGTCGCGCCTTTCCACACAATGCATTTGACATGGGAATATACTCTCCGCATACTTTTGTGCATGCCAGTAGTATCTGTTAGTAATGGCCTTATAGGATAAAGATAGAATATTACGTAAATAGTAGGAAATAGATAAGATTAGGGATAGATATCAAAGTAGCCAATATTGTGGTACCTACGCTCCAGGCACCTTTTGACTGTTATGTGTTTTTCCCATATTAAATTAATTAATATATGTACTTCTGAAGCAGTTGAATATATCCATCACTCTTATATCTGTTCAACCCACCAGATTACTAGTATGTGCAGCAATATGCAATAACCCTTTCAGGGCCCCTTTGATATGCAATAACCCTTTCAGGGCCCGTTGATTCAAAGGAATAGTAATAGGATTTTTGTAGGATTGATTCCTATAGGAATTTTTCCTACTCCCTCCGTCCACTTTTATAAGACTCACTTCTTACTATTGAAATGCTAAGAAGTGAGCCTTATAAAAGTGGACGGAGGGAGTATATAACTTGTTTGATTCATAGGATTGTATCCTATAGGAATTTTGTAGAGTAAATCTTATAGGAAAATAACATGAGGTCCAACCTATGGAAAAATTCCTTGACCACAATCAAAGGGAATCCCTCTTCCCATAGGATTCAATTAGACATGCCATCCCAATCCTATAGGATGCATATTCCTACACTTCTCCTATTCTATAAATTAAAAGAGCCGAATATCTGGATTAAACATCTAAACTATCTGGATTGTAACATAACGTTCACATCTGGAACCGAATATCTGTGAAATAATAGGACCAGATACTCTAAATGCACTCAGTAAGATTGTTTCTCTGCTTTCGGTGATGCCGCCTGGCTTGATTTCAGTGCACTCATTTTTAAAGCTGTTTGCTTGGGAACCATCGAAGTATGTACATACTCTGTATGTGAAGTGTTGGTTGGTGCATTGATTGTAATCAAGACAATTTATAACTCATTTAGAAGCCGGGTATTCTCAGGAACTCATTGGGAATCACCATTGTCTGAATTTTGTAACTAGCTTTCTATGAAATAATGATTGTTCCTGAGAGAGAATGGAATGGTAGATCCGTAGATGCACTTTTTATGCACCGGTATCATATATGTTAATGATATGATGGCAGACAACATATCAAGCAAGGTTTTTGAGTCGCCGAGCCTAGTCAAGTCGCCAGCCCTGCGACTCGCTGTATAGTCGACAAAAGTCGCCTGAATAGTCGCTAGTTGCCCTGATTTTGAGAAAACGACTTGGCGACTATACATCGACTACATGTCGACTATACGTCGAGTTTTTAGCGACTCAAAAACCATGATATCAAGAAATTATAATCAGAATGCAGCATCAGATCAAAGACATATTTTTTCTCTTTCCTAATTTTGTATCAACAGCTCATAACTTTCTTTGCATAACTCAGATTGTTATAAGGAATGTGCACATAAAGAGGGGGCTTCTTATGCTAGTCCCTGAGGTTATTGAGATTCTTGGTGGGGTGGTTGATGAATTGGAAGCCGCACGTGTCAGGCTTGTTTCTGAAGTAAATAAACCACCGCGAGGCAAAAGGTATGCATTATCCTTTTCCATTAGTGAACACATCAGATTTTACATAGATGCCATTTCATTGCAAGGCATAATGCTTCACATTTGATTTAAGCAAGAAATCAACAGTTATTTGACTTATTTCTGCAGTGTCCAATTAGATGGATGAATAGGATCATTTCTGCTTTCTTCTTATAATGCAATGTGGAAACTCCCTGCCCTTGGTTGGCAAAAAAATCGAAATAATTATATCATTTAAAATGCACACACTTCAGCTTAGGATCCCTCGCTGTGTCTCTTCTTGATTGGCAAGAGACACAACTCACCAGCACATGATCTTGTGTATATTAGTACATACCCAGATTTCATTCCTTTCATTCCCTTGTACAACTTCCAAGTTTGTTAACTGAATTATAAATGCTTATATGTTTTCAGTCTACTGCATGTTCTATTTTTGCAGTTTTTACATTCTAATGTTCTGTCCATCACATTTCCTTACAGACTGCTGGTAGTTTTTTTTTCTGGATATCACATGTATATTCACCTGTTCATGCTGCAGGAAGCAAGGTGGATTACCTTTGTCCTCCAGAGCCACTCTAGCTGCCTGGCCAGGTAACATAAGAATAACAAATGGTGGTGAGCAAGGGATCTCAATACCAAGAGCAGTAAACTCCTCTCATCCAATCGGATTAGGTACTATCTAATTTCTACTTCATTGATTAGCTTTGGGGATACTTTTCTTATATGGAGTTATAGAGATTAGAGAGGCAACTGATTTACAATAAATTATTATCTGTCCTGCTAGGAACGAGTAACTAACTCAATTTTTTGAACATTTTTCTTGGTTACCTGGCAGGATTGTTGAATCTATGCTGCAGACAGTTTGTAGGTCTTGTACTGATACAAGTGACTGAATATGCTCCCTATCTGCTGTGAACCTCTATTATATTCACATATTATGGGCTACTTAGAATTGCTTGGCTGCTTGTTGCAAATATCTTGTGCGTGCCCATAGTTGCCTTACCCAACTTGTTTATTTGTCTTACCTCTACTTTCTTAGAGGCCCTCCTGTTGTAGAGAAAATGCTTTTCCTGCATTTCTGATATTATTGGGTCACATCATACCGTGCCAAAGAAAGTCGGTTTATCAAAGCGTGTAGCCCATAATGTTTTAGTTTTTCATCGTTTAAGATTTTAACCTTCCAAGTTTTTTTCATATGATTTATTCATGTGTCATTATTATTCAATTCACAGGTAATGCCTCTCAAGTTGTTAGAACTACACAAACAATGGTAGAAGAACGTATTAACCGTCCTGTTGTAATAAATGGTGTCCAAGAACAAAATCAGCATTTCCAAGAATTCACCATGCAAGACCGATCTGCTTCTCTGGCTAGGAACGATGCAGAAGCTTCTGCACCTGCTACTCGTAGATATGAACCCCAACAAAGCACTACCAGAACTACACAAACTTTGGTAGAAGAATATGTCGACCACCCTATTGTGGCGAACAATGTCCATCAACAAACACAACGTGTCCAGGAAATCACCATGCAGGACCAAGCTACTAGGATCCAAGGAGAACCTTCTGCATCTACTCCTTGTGGATATGATACCCAACAAGGGCCACGAGACATTGGTGGAACTAGTGCTAATGGTGTGGAGGCTGCACCGTCTTCAACTGTTGATGATAAGATTAATCAGATTGAGCATCCTGTCATTCTAAGTGGTGAAAATGAAAAACCATTTACATACATTTTCAACATGATGTCAGATTGGGCCATAGAAAAGGATACAAGACCCTGTATTCAAGGAAAAATTAAGGTTCCATTGCTTTGCCTATTAAGACCTTACTTTTTAATTGCAGATATAGATATCGTTCTAGCCTTTCTGTCAACAAATTTTGACATGTCCATTCCATATTTGTGGCTTGGTCAAAATATTTTTTCCATTGTTCATGAGTGCTGGTAGATTCTCTTACATGCATATTTATGTTGATTGGTGGCGTAACTGCTACAGGGTCTGATCACCTCAGTCAAGCGATTTCAGTTTAAGCAACGGAAAGAGTATGAGCTTCAAATTTGGATCGATGATGGAAGTCACATTTCAGAGGCCTTCCTTGACGGTGTTGTGAGTATATCTGTTTAATAACAATTTCTTAGTATGAGCACAACCTTACCATATAACTTTGCACAGATTATACAGAATATAATTGGTCACTCGTGTGAGGAGCTGAATGCTGCTGTTTCTGACCCTAACTCAGCATCAACCATGAAAGAAATTATGAATGGATTTAAGCAGTATTTGACAAAATTTGAGGTTGGTTCTTTCCTAAAATTGCACGTATATTTTTGTTAATACTTTTGACTTTTGTTCCTTCTTACTTTCAGTTAATATAAATATGCAAGAGCAGACATATGTACTACAAATATTTTTAAGTCCAATTTGACTTCTGAAATATATTTCGCAATGTCAAGAAGGGGGAAGGGGGGACTTCTTGCAGGAGCGAAGAGCTTTAGGTGCACACTGCACAAAGCTCCTACTGTGACAACATTTACACCACATGCATCTTGCATGACATTCCATAAAGTTTCGGGTGAAAATTCTAGACGTATAACTACACCAAATAACATCAAAACAATGTTCCTTTGATTTGATGCTATTTGCTGAATTTATCTTTTTTGCTACTTAATGTGTTGATAAAATTTGGAACTGAAGTTTAATGGCATGCTGGATGCATATTGTGTGAGTTATATAAAATATATTTTTTCACATCTTTTAAACGCTGAACTACGAGTGTAGTGCACCTAAGTCCATTTGTGCATCCAAGTCAGCTATGAGTGGAGTGAAATTCCACCACAGAGCCTTTTTAGCAACACTTGTTGTATAAGCCAAGTTGGCTGGGTTTGTTTATAACTTAATCGAGCTTTCTTTAAATAAGCGTTTCCTATTTTTGATATTTTTAGCTGATAAATCCTTGCATACATACTAGTCTACCCCCCAAAAATTGGCAGTTTTTATTTTGGACATGGGCGCACTTACGCTCTAATCCCCATAACTTTAAATCATTTTAATCTAAAACAGGTTCAGATTAATACATACTCCCTACGATCCAATGAATCAGCGACACTTATTATGGATCAGAGGGAGTACCATTTTAGCTTGCATGTTGTCCTATATAATATCCACACACTTACCATACATACTTGTAGCTAGACTTTGATTAATGTCTCGGAGCATGCGCGTGCTGCAGTTAGTGCATCAGCAAATAACCAGCCATTTGATCTCGGTTGTCTCTTCATCAAGGCTTGCTCTTCATATTGTACTGGTAGGTGTTGCAGGTTTTATTTGAAGCTATGGATGTACTCCCTCTGTCTAAATATGCCATATTCTACATGCATCCATATTTAGACAAAGTTGAGACAATTATTTTGAGGCGTAGGGAGTATATATTTTGGTGGCAAACAGCTCAAATAGTGTGCTGCTACTTTTATTCATAAGGCACCTTTTACACTCAGTAGTGCATGGATTATTAGAATTCCAATTCTGTCAAAGAACCATTAAAACCAAATTCATTTTATAGGATTCTAGTTTCTTATTTCATTTTAGAGCATCTTAAATCTTGAATGTGTATATCTTCTGATCCCTCCTTTGTAGGGTACTATGCTTATCGAGTTCAACAGAAAATCTTCGGCACCTATTGTGCGTGAGATGACTGAAGGTTGTTCGACTTCCGATGCATGGCTCCTGCTTCAGAGGATTAAAACATTTTCTGCTCAAAGGCACATCCGAAGTTTGGACTTTATGGATACCACTCCTTGATTATGTTCAGCCTTTCTGCATGGGCCAATGCAAAACTGCATCATCGTGGTCTTGATATGCCAGGCCAAGTACACATGTGAAGTATTCAGCTCAAGGCTTAAGCAGCATTCATTTCCTCTTTTCTAGGTATCTTACATCTTTATTTACGCTAAGTATAAACTACCGTGTTCCTTATCCCAGCTTCACTTCAGTTGCTATCTTTCTTTTTCATCTTCTATCATCGGGGAGTTGTAACTAAGTAAAAAAAGTAAAAACGGTTTGTTCTCACAAGGATAATAAAATCTGATAAATAATTGAAGGTTGTTAAAAAAAATAGTGAGAAATAAGCATCATGTTTTTTTGATTAAATCACCGAATGAAAAGATGGGCTCTGCAAGCACTTAAGGAGAATGCATTAAGCATTCAAATTTCCACTATTTGGGTGGTCTCATACATAGTTGGATTTGGCATCTGGTGTTCTCTCACTCCAACCCGAATGTTTCTCGAATTATGACCTTCCCCAGGAAGACATGCAAATGTATCACGCGTTGATTGCTTAGCTACGATCCTGTAGGCTGTAGCCTGTCTGCCTCGCAATATTACTGCCGATTCTGGTGGAAATTGTGTCCTTGCCACACTTTCATTTTCTTAAAGTAGAGACACGGCTTACTGCATTATCTTTTACTTATAACTTTGTTTCATACGCACCTACTGTTTTGTTTCCTCATGATTGAACGTCGTTCAGATATTGAAGCTTTGTCTAAAATATTTCCATGAATTTTGTAATTGTGCAGGTTATGTCGGCGATCTAACCAGCGAAGCGCTCGGATTTCCGCCCGGTAGCGTGCACAT
>JAPCYS010003866.1:0-12473 GCA_028641055.1 Alopecurus myosuroides
GAGGAGCAGTGAAGACGACGAGTACGGCGGCAAGGAGGAGTGAAGACGACGACGGTGAAGTCCAGACGGTGTTGGTGTTGCGCGCCCGTAGTGTTGCCGACCCTAAGCTAGTGTACCGTGCTATGTACCGTATATCATGTGTTCCCCGCACTATGTACCGTACTATGTAGGGATCTAAGAATCCCATATCTAAGTTATTTATTGTTAGCCATGCGTGATGTGTTATTTTTTATCTGTATTCATATTATTTCCAAGTGGTTTTCCCCAAGTTAATTAAGACACGACTAAGAGCTCATACAACGCAGCCTTTTAGAGTAGACGCAGCCTTTTTTTTATCTTTTCTTTCCTATATTTGAACTAGTAGTTACACTAGTTTGTGAAAAAGAAAAGAACCCAAACAAAAAAAGTAAGTAAGACAAATTTATGAACTAGTTCTGTGTATGCTGAGATAAGGACGGAAAATCAAAACATATTTGTGAACTAAATAAGGTTAGATATCAAACTAGTCGAAAAAATAACTCATTTTTCTGCACGTGCATGACAACAAACTTGTGGGAAAAAAGAAAAATAATATTCTTTCCCTTCTTTTTTTTGGCATTCTTAAAACACTTTGCATTTTGTGAACACTTTGTATTTCACTATCACCTCCAGCAAATAGAATAGGGTGGGCAATCAAATCTCAAATAAATGAAATCTCTTTGAATCGTTGAAAGAAAAAAAATCAGAGCATCGTGTGTTTGTGGATTTTTCCTAGAACTCGGTGTAACCAAACTGAAGCTAAACTAAACTGAAGAGAGTGTTCCTCTGAAGAAGAGATGATCTTGAGATATTTGTGCTACACAAGTAGTGCTAACTGTCATCTGGTCAACTAAAAAACTAGGTACAATAACAAACAAACTTAGATGATCTCGATAGATGCGCATTGAAATCCATCGCATTAAGGTTTCATGGCATGGACTTAATAGTCAGTTAACTGTACACAACATCTCTAACGAGGGTTGACCATCACGTAAACAAATCCTACAGCAACAATGCAAAAATAAAAGCCTAAAGCTATCATATTTGCTTGCTGCATCACTTGAATCATCTGCTTCAAGTTCTTGTTCATCTTCTTATATTCACCCTTCAGATCTGCATCCCCCACTGTCGGAGCACCCTTCAACTCTGCATTCACCATGTTCTTCACGGATGGAGGAAGATTGAGCTCGAAGTTTGGATCCCCCTTTAAATCAATCAAGCCCTCCCTTTGAAGCCTCTCCACATACTCATCCATCTACTCGAAATGATTGCATTTTTTCACGATCTGAAAACGAAATAATGAAGCATAAATCCCAACTCCGGGGATGCAAGGAGAGAACCCAGATCTGGAAACGAAAAATTCAGAGCTAAAGGATGCGAGAGGAACCAAGATCTACCTTCCCCTCCGTCCTGATCTCGCATCTGACGAACTCGCGTCCAAAGTTGCCATTTTTCTCCTCCTTCGAAGTACACCGCTTCATTGGCGCGGTGGGTGGGCAGTCCGGACACTGCTGCATCGGCACTGGACCATACGTAGGCCACGAGGGGCGGGAGGATGAAGTGGAGGTCGACATTTCGCCGGAGAGGAAGAAGAACTTCTCTGTCGCCGAGATCCAAAGGGGAGGCGAGCACGGGCTGCTGTGTGACTGTGTCGATGGGTGGAGGAGGGCACGAGCTGCTGTGTGACTGTGTTGATGTGTCAGTGGAATACAACGGCGCGGCCAATCGGGATTTAGAAGCAGCCTCCTGCGGATCGCCCGCCCTTCTAGAAGACTGAACTCTGATCTCAACCGTCGACGCCATCCAACGGCGCGGAGACGGCGCACGGGCATGTCCCCATAATTCCTTCTAGAAGGTCAGATCTTACGGCTGGCATTGGCGGTAGGGTATGATCAGATGGCTGACGTTCGGTGCTAGGGTTTTGGGGTTACGAGGTTATCGAGGTTTTGGGGTTATTAGGATATGACAGAACTTCAAATGACTAACTAATTCAAAAAAATCAAAAACTGGAAACGAAGCGTAGTTTGTCAGCTTATAAGATATAGCTACTAGAAAAAAAATATATAAACATGCTATAGGAACATTTTCAAGAAAAATCATTTTCACAGCCGAGCCATCAAAATCAGGTTCAAATGACCATAACTGATTCAAAAAAAATGCACGACAAGCTCACATAGTAGTCATATGTGACATGGTTATGAGAAAAATAAATAAACTCGGTGTCAAGATATTTTCATGAAAAAGACTTCTCACAAATGAGCAATCGTGTATAGACCCGTTCAAAGTTCGATGGAGAGTGAAGGAGGGTTTTGGTTTTGAAAAAATTCAAATAAATCAAAGAAACCACCAATGCGTCCTCTTGGAGTGAATAAGACGGTTTTGACCTTACTTTTACATTTTCATATCTCAAACGTGTGTTTTGGTGGTTTTCAATTAAAAGGATTTTTTCAAAAAATAAATAAACAATATGGAAAACAATTCAATAAATAGTGAGACTTCGATTGGTCACTATTTAGATGGAATAAGTGCCACCTAAAAAATATTGGCTCATTTAGATAAGGTTGACAAAAAACTTGATTACAAATGGGGCTGTTTACCCTAGATTCATAGCTCATTTGTGGCACGTTTCTCCTTCGGATTGATCACCTTCAAATATTGGGGTTCAAATGTTGGTGAAAGTTCAACTTTAGCTCAAACAAGTACTAAAGAGCAACAAACTTGAAATTTTTGTACAACTTCAACTTCGGATCAAATTATAATTTTGTTCCAAATTCAAATATTGCTTCAAATTCAACCTTTGTTTCAAATATGCATTCTGCCTCACATATGATACCAAAGCACAAACAATATTATTAAGGCTTATAAATTATCACAAGTTCTAAAGTTGACAACACAAACACCTAACTACAAATCCATCAAATTCAAATTCAGAGTTCAAATTCAAATTCACAGTTCAAATTCAAATCTTCGACCTGCTCCTTGTGTGAGAAGATGGCTTCACCGTCTTGCTCCGGGTTTCCCTGGCTGGAGTAATCTTTGCAATCATCTTGTTCCTTCTGATCTTCCCTTGGGGTTGTGGCCGTGGAGGTGGTGACGGAGTAATTCCACTCGGCGAGCACTCGACGACAAGTTGACGGTCATCTGTGAACTTCATTTTCTTGGGCTCTAACCTCTTCTTCTATTATAGCTTCCTATCTACACCTTTTCTTCCCTCTGCCTCCATTTATCCTAGTGCCGAGAAATAAAATTATAAGACATATGGAGAAAAGCGAACAAAATGCATAAAAAAGGGAATGCACACACATACCATGGTGCTGCTTCAACGAGGAGTGCATCTTCAGACTCAATTGCTGCTGCATGGTCCCCTCCATCTTCAATCTCCATTGCTGATGCATTCTCCTCTGCATTTGCTGCTGTCCATCGGTCCTCTTCTCCAAATGAGGCATCCATTGGATTGGAACAAATCCTAGCAATGCGCCCCAGAATTCCACATTTTTTGCACGCCCTCTTTTTTGGTACACGACCCTCTTCACCTGCTCTGTACCTGTTTTTTCTTGGTATTCCTAGTGGTCTAGTTAGTAAAGGAGATTGGAGTTTGAACCCTGGATCTACTATGTTCCATTGGTCTTTTCTCACGGGTGCAGGCACATTGTGAGCATAAGCAGCCTTAAATTTAGCAACAGAGAAATACTCAGAGCAGTGCTGATCAACTTCACCATCCTCACCCCCAATCAGAGTCATCAGATGTAGAGCATGTATGCATGGCTTCCCACGAATGTGCCATTGCATACGACTGCATTCCCTAGTGGCTAGGTTCACTGGATACCTCCATTCCCTATTTATACTATCAGTGTATGCTACCTCAGCCTCGTATGTCGACGATCGAATGCATCTCATCTTCAGTCCTCTTGCCTTGTGATGCAATGCCTTAATCAGTGATGGGAGTATAACATGGCCATCTTTATCATGATCATATGCCTCATCTTTTCAAATGCTTGCCAAACCAAATAACCCTTCACCGACTTGAACTTTGCATTGAAGCATTCTGCAAGATTATTGGTCACATAGTCTACTTTGCATATGGTGTTGAATTTTCTTCTTGAACACTCCTTTCCATGATGTGCATCCATATAATCCTTCACCTTTGGATGTTTCTGAGCATACAACACTCTCAAATGGTGCTCATGCTTCCTTTCGCTGCATGTGTATGATGTTGGCCATACGTTCTCATAAAAAACTTTTCCTTTGAACTTCTTTTTAAAATTTTGCGCTAGGTGTAGCATACATTCCCTATGCTCCACTCTAGGGAATAAAATTTCTACTGCACTCTCTAGACCTTTGCAAGCATATGTATGTATAGCTAAACCTGGGGGTGTGCCTATAATGTTGCGCAACTGCTGCACAAACCAGACCCAACTTTCCTTGGACCCTGCCTCCAAAACACCAAATGCAACTGGGAATAGCCAGTTGTGTCCATCAACTGCAGAAGATGCTACTAGCTGTCCTCTCCATCTTCCAGTCAAATGTGTAGCATCTACAGCCAAATAAGGCCTGCATCCATCAAGAAACCCCTGCCAACAAGCCTTGAAACATACAAAAGCCAATCTGAAGCACTCCTTCTCAAATTACTTTCCTTTTATTTTGAATGGAACTGTATGCTTGTCAATTTCTACAACACTACCTGGACTAGCCATCTCCACTTCATCTTTGAAGGTGTAAAGCAACTGAAAACTTTCATTCCATTGACCATTAATCCTGTCAAGAGCCATTTCTTTAGCTTTGAAAATCCTCATGTAAGGAATTACAATCTTATACTTCTCAAAAAGCTTCCCTTGGAGTGCTGTTGGACCAAGACCAGGTTTTTCTCTAAGCCAATCCAATATTGCATCTGCCACCCATCGAGCTTTTGCTAGTTTGGATTTTTCCTTCCCCCCTCCCCCTCCAGGTGGACATGTGTGCTTTTGTGGGTTTTTCTTTATCTGAAACAAAAGAAAGGGTAAAATATAATGGATAAGAAACAGTACGCAATGATCTAAAATAAAATAATCAATCAACTTGGAGTACCCGAATCAGTTTGCTCTTTAGCATACGGGATGCATGCAACCTCCACATACACCTATCATATGGACAATAAACTGTGAACCTTCTTGGCTCGCTCCTTTTAATCTTATAAGAATTTTGAGTAAGAATGCAATATGTAGTTACTGCATTCCGACAGTCCACCATCGATTGGAATATGGTGCCTTCAGTAAGCTCAGGATTCTCCCTGTTCCACTCAATTGTTGGCACGTCGTCACCATAGTATTCATCCAAAATTAAGTAGTCATTGTTCTATGCATCCTCTTCATTGTCAGTGTCATCAAACCTAGCTCGGCTCATGGGCTCCTCCGGATATTCATCATCCACTGCTTGCTGACTGGCTCTATCTACCAGTTCAGGGTACATCATCTCGTCTTCATCATCATTTCGAGGCACTTCCTCGTCAGGTTCTGCATCTTCTTCTACAACGACCATAGCAGGTACATGAGAAGCAGCAGCACTACCAGCAGCAGACATGTTGTGGCTCCACGAACCACTCGCTTTATTTGGTCTTGACCTACAAGGAGTCCCGGGGTGCTGGCTATTAGCAGAGACAGATGATTGCCGAACACCCTTCCCCTTGACTGGTTCTGCGCGTGGCTGAAGCACGTAGATACGAAGTTTACCGAAACGGCTGCCAGCATTCAGAGTAAAAAACAACCCGAGATGCCGTCGCAAGTTAGTGGGAGAAATCTTTGCTCGGTACTGCTGAAGTAACTCAATTCAATAGCATCGGCATCACTCCACGGATAGGCTGAACGAAGGTTAGTGAGAAAATCTCTAAAGCAAATGTTTGTTTCTATCACAACCGGATAGAAAAACGAATGAAGAAAATGCGGTTTATTACCACTCAACACACTAGTTTCCATTCTAACCGCCAGCTAGAAAGCCAGCGCAGGATCAATCCTATTTAGTTCAAATATACGACTGTAGTTAGGCATGGGACAGAGGAAAGAAATTGGAACGATTCAAGCTAAAAAAAGTCAAATACGGCCTTACTTACAACCTAGAACACCAATTCAAGGGGAAATGTTGCTTACCCAGGTCTAATCCATGAAGTATCTGTCGTTGATTCGACCCAATCCTCTCCACGGCTGAGGGCATTCTGGGGGTTCTGGATCAACATGGCTTCATAGATGGTGAGGTGGAGTTGATGGTGAGGTGGGGTAGATGAGCCGGATAACGCAGCGGAGGGGATGGGGCGGCGGAAAACGCGGCACAACGACGGCGAAGGGGATGGGGCGGCGGCGGAGGGGGCGAGGCTGCGCGATGCGGTGGTGTCGATCTGTTTCAGCTTCAGACAAGCTCGCTTACATGTCTCCTTGTGGTCCCACTAGGCACGCAACGGTCAAAGGAGAACCTGGCCCCACTCGCCAGCACAAACACAGAAGTTGATGGTCAATGCATTGACTGGACGACAAACACGAGTTATCAACTTTTGCAAGAGTTTCAGCTAAGAGAATGGGGAAAAGTGAGCAAAAGTTTAGAGCGTGGGGAAGAACGAGCTATCCTAAGGAATCAGGGGCACATGAGTAATAATACCTAAATCTTATGATGCTTGTGATGTTTTAAATCCTCCTGCTGAAAGTGTTCCTTTTAAAATACCTATGAAAATTGTTGAACGTGTCACGAATAACTGTTATTTTGGAGATGGGACTTTCCATCCTCGTGATCATTTACTCTTTATACATGAATTATGCGGGTTGTTCAAGTGTGCAGGTATTTCAATGGACCAAGTTAAGAGGAGGCTATTCTCTTTGTCACTTAAGGACAAATCAAGGGAGTAGTATGACCTACTAGATGATCCTCATCATTTGGAGTGGAAGGAGCTTCAATCTCTATTTTATTCTAAATTTTATTCTTCTCAAGAACTGTATTTAGATAGGAATTACATTTTAAATTTTTGGCCTCGTGATGGAGAAAGCATTGCTCAATCTTTGGGAAGACTGAAAACATTCATACTTAAATGTCCTAACCATGAGCTTCCTAAGGAAATAATTGTTACTAATTTTATGCAAGGCTTTCAAGACATTACAAGGATTATCTAGATGCCTGTTCAGAGGGTTCTTTCTCAAGTAAGAAGGTTGAACCTAAATGAGATCTTCTTGAAACAATTGAAACCAACAATGAAGGTTGGAATAACGACAAAGGTAAAGAATCAAGTATAAACTATTAGTATGATTGCATTAAGTCTTTCGCTGAAACTGCTGATTTTCAAGAGCTTAGTGCTTAATATGGTCTTGATCCTCAAATGATTGTTGGTTGGTATAGATCCTTTGCTTCTTATATTAATGTTCCTAAATCAAATGGGGACATAAATCATGAACCTTTTAAAGACACTTGCATGAAAAATGAAACTATTATTAATGATTGCAATGAACATGCTCAAACTTCTGAAACTAAGCATGTTAATTTTTGTGGAGCACTTAGACCTTGTGAAAAGAATCAAACACGATAAGAATATTGCATCCATCATAGGAATGAAAAAACTAGAAAGTGGGACAGGGCTTTAGATGATCTTGGTAAAAAAGTGTGTGCCCTCTATCCTTTTATTTGTGAACTTTGTTGTAAAGTGGGTCATTTCAATTTTCAATACTTAGGCTGTAATTGCTATTCGAATACTTGAAGTTTGTATTGTGATGACATGATCACTCCTAATCAGCATGATGAACTTACATTATTTTTGGGGTGTCAAGAGTTATCAAGAAAAACTTCTTTGGTAGATATGAGTGCTCTTGATATGAATAGTGACCTGCATGGTTGTCATCTTTATTGTGTTAATAATTGCAACACAAATACTTACATGCAAAATATTATAAAAGAGGAGACTTTACCAAAATATGACAGGGCTAATATTTATTTTCATCTTATTAATGATGAGGAGGAATCCTCCAAAGTTCTTTCTATTGTTTCTGACAATAAACCAGGGTATATGGAGAAGCTTCCTTTCAAGCCTCTCCCTCCTATAGACAGGAAGAAGAAGAAGAGGAGTAAAAGGAGAGAGGCAACGGTATCTCCCCCTAAGCATGTAGCTCCTATTACAATTTTTGATGAGTCTGAACTTGATGATTTTCCTATGCCTGTTATTTATGAAAGTGATCATGATTGGGAGAAACACACTACTTTTGATATTGAAAATATCTTTGGTACCAATTCTAAAAATGATGATAATTGATGTACTATTAGTACCATCCATGTTCCTTCCAATGATGATATAGAAAGCTTTGATCTTGTGGATGATGTGTTTGAAAATCCTTTTTCTACTGATGATTATATGCTTGATACATCTTTTCTAGTAAAAATGATAGTATTGCTTATGATGTTACTATGCCTCCAGTCTTTGATAACTATTATAAAAGATGTTATAACATAGGCTCTGATTACAATTATACTTATGAAACTTGTCATAGTTATGGAGGGATTTCCCAAAACCATCTCCCTAATATACAACTTTTCTATCATGTTGGAGTTCTTTATGATGATTACAATGATAAATATGATATTTTCAGTCCACCTACTATTGAGGAGAAAATTAATTATGATTGCAAAATTCCTCCTATGTTTGATGATTATGGTGATGAGAATGATAATGATAGCTATTTTGTTGAATTTGCTCCCACTGCGATTAATAAGAATGACTATGCTTATGTGGAGAGTAATAATTCTTTTATGCATGTGGCTCATGATAAGAATGTTTTATGTGATAGTTATATTGTTAATTTTATTCATGATGCTACTGAAAGTTATTATGAGAGAGGGAAACATAGTCTTATGCATCTCAAAAATATCAAGTTTACCCTCTTTATATTGAATTTTTATTAAATTGCACTTATTTTGTCTTCCTATGCTAGCTACTTTGTGCTTCATTGAATTGTTCATATACAAGATTATTTTTCATAGGAAGTGGGTTAGAATTAAATTTGTTTTAAATTTTCTTCTTCGTGCTATCTTTTGCTTCAATTCATATTTCTCATGTGAGCATCTTCTCAAATTATCATGCCTAGCTAAAAGGCGTTAAAGAAAAGCACTTCTTGGGAGATAACCCATGGTTTTATTTTCCTTTGTTTTTCTCAGTTTTCTTTGAGTCAAGGGGTTGTATACTTCTGTAGAAACTCCTTTGTATCTTTGTTTTCATGTTTTAGTAGTGCCAAGTAAAGTTTCTAACGAGAGTTGGGGTTGGTTTTCGGATTTCTGCGCAGAAAACAGATTTCTGTTGTCCACCGTAAAAAATCGTGAAAAATCCAGGAAGATCAGAATGACCTGAAATTTTTTGTGCTTATTCCTAGGATAATTCTGCAACTTTTTAGTTCTTAAGTTTTTCGATCTAAGCAATGTAAGTGCCTCAAAAAAATTCGTCTTTACAGACTGTTCTGGTTTTGATAGATTCTGCCATTTTTCTTGCACTTGCTCTTTTGCGATGTCAAGTGGATTTCTATGCTTCACGAAACATCAGTTGCTGTAGCTAATGTTTAAAAGTATCAATATAACTTGTTCCATACAGAGCCAATGGTTTTTTAATTGTTGCACTAACCCTCTAATGTGAATTACTGTTTGAGTATCTGTGAAGGAAGTTTTCAAGTGTCAAGAGAAGAGGTGATATACATGATCAAGAAGAGTGCAAGGTCAAAGCTTGGGGATGCCCCTGTGGTTCATAAAAGCATATTTTTAGAAGACTCAAGCATCTAAGCTTGGGGATTCCCAAGGCATCCCCTTCTTCATCAACTATCTATCAGGTCACTTCTCGTGAAACTATATTTTTATTCGGTCGCATCATATGAAGTTTACTTGGAGCGTCTGTTTGTTTTTATTTTGTTCCTTTGTTTTCTTTTGTTTTCCTTTCTGCAGTAATATCACTGGAACCTATCATACTTTTGTGGGAGATAGACACGCTCTGTTGTCATTGTTTAGAACACTCTAGTTTTCATTCTTATTGTTCTGTGAGTGTTCACTTTTTGCTAGTACCGCGTTTAGCCCTTTTTTCATGCATCTCTTATTCAGAGCTGTTAGTTTTAGTAGATTTATGTGAGTACTCTCATGCTTGCTTGCTGTATCATTTAGAGAGTTTTTGTTGAAACATATTTTGTATGGTGTTTGATGGAAATAGAAAATGCTTCGTGCGGTAGATGGTATAACAAAAAAAGCTTGCATATTCTTGTAGATCACTAAACCGTTTCACTTGATTATTTGCTGTTGTTTTGAGATATTAATATGCTTAATGGTAAACTTGTTGGTTTAGTAAAGTAAAAACAATTAATGGTTGGTCTAAAAGCTTGAAACTATGCCACACTCAAATAAAAAGCTGATGGGATAATGGTATATGACTTACTTTGCTGATAGCAATCGTAATGGCTTTTTATTACGTGCTATGGTCGCGGTAGCCAACAGTGACTTTCATTGCCACATACCCTCTTGGAGTGATTTTAATTATGCCTTGTGAGATCATGATTTTATTTGGAATATTTTAACTTGTGAGTTCTATGTTGCGGTTTTCTGGCACTTCCACCATCCATATTTGCTAGCCTCTTCGGTACTATCCATTGCTCATTCTCACATTGAGAGTTGGTGCGTCCAAACCCCGTGGGAGAACTTTGTTCTTGTACACATAAGCCAAAATTTATCTTCCTCAAAATAGCCACCATACCTACCTACCATGGCATTTCTATAGCCATTCCGAGATATATTGACATACAACATCCATCATCATTATGTTACTTTTCATGCTTCATTGTTATTTTGCATACTACTACACTGGCAAGAGCATTTAGTTTTATTTACATCAGAGACATTTCAGTTTGAGTTATGAGTACTAAAAGTGCGATGATTCATTGTAAAATAGAGTGTTTCCCTACCAGTGAGGTTATAAATAAAAAAAAGAGAAAAAGCCAAAAAGAAAAGGAGAGATAATAAAGAGACAGGGGGTAGCACTACTATCATTTATTCCACATTTTTACTTAGTTGGCATCATTACTTCAGTTTGGAGAGAGTTTTCATATTATGACTTACATAACTATGTGGAGAACTTACATTATGGAACTTGGCTTGTATATTCCAATGATGAGCCTCCTCAAAAGAGCTCTAGGTCTTCGTGAGCAAGCAAGTTGGATGCACCCCCACTAGTTCTATTGGAGAGATTTCATACACTTATAGATCCATGTGCATCCGTTGTGTGGAAATCACTACTCCTTGCATAACTTCGATTATAAGACTTCCTCTTGTCTAATGATCACTTTCAGTTGTGTGAGACTTTCTTCCATTGACGTTCCAAACCCCCCATAATGTTCTTTTAGCCAAAACATCCTGGTGCTAGGAACCAATATAGAACGCTTGCTTGTTTTGAGTGCACATTTATTTGAATGATTTTCCTACGTGCATATTGTTGTCACTTGACTTGATCCTAACAGGGGTTGTTGTGAGAGTTTGATGCCTTGGATGATTATATTGTTGTTATTGAAGCTTAAATCATCTTTAATATACTTTGCACAGTGGATTGTGTTTTAGTATTGATTCATTGAAATGTTTTACTTTGTTTCTCCTAATGGTTTATACATTACTCTTTGATATCAACTATAAACCACATCCTTTATTCATTGTATACTGGTTTACATGCTTTACATTAATATGATGATCAAGTTTATGTTGGTAGCATGTCACCTCGGAAATTATGTGTTTTTATCGTTTACCTACTGGAGGACGAGTAGGAACTAAGCTTGGGGATGTTAATACGTCATAAACATATCCTTAATTTTTGATGTTCCATGTTGTTTTCTTATTGTTTCCCACATGTTTGCTATACACTTTATGTCATTTTTATCGATTTTCCGGACTAACCTATTGACATGATGCCATAGAGCCAGTTCCCTGTTTTCTGCTGTTTTTATTTTCAGAAAAGTTGTTCGGAAAATATTCTCGAAATTGGAAAATTCAAAAGCCAGAAGTCCCAGAGGGTCCACGGAGTCCCGAAGAGACCCGGAGGGGTGCCCGGGAGCCACCACACCATAGGGGGGCGCGGTTCCACCTCTGGCCGCGCCGGGATGTGGTGTGGGCCCCCGGCCACCCCCTGGCATCGCCCTTCCGCCCATATATACTCCCCGATGCATAAACCCTAAATAAATCAGCCAATTCCACCAAAAACATCCGTAGCTCCGCCGCCGCCGCCGAAAAGTTTCGGGGGACAAAAATCTCTTTTCCGGCACCCTGCCGGATATGGAACTGCCCCCGGAACCATCTCCATTGACTCCACCACCATCTTCATCGTCGTTGATGTCTCCTATGATGAGGAGGAAGTAGTCTCTCTAGCTCTCTCTCTCTCTCCAATTTTTATTCATAGCTTGTATCTAGTTGAATATGTAATGTACTCTTCATCTTTACTACTCAAT
>JAPCYS010001120.1:0-12425 GCA_028641055.1 Alopecurus myosuroides
GTTCCCCGGAAATGCTGAGTGAATACTCGAGCCATATCATCCCAGTTGTCGACAGTTCTTGAAGTTAATCCATTGATCTAATCTCTGGCTTCATCCAGTAACATTAGGGCAAGAAACTTGACAGCTTCCAGGTCTGTCCCATTGTTAATCTGGACGGCTGTATAGTAGTCTGAGAGCCATGTATCCGGGTTTGTGCTGCCGGTGTATTTCTGGTACGTTGGGCCGACCTTGGCAAAGCCAGAATGCAGGGTTATCCTTCGGATCTTGTTAGTGAAACACTTAGGTCCAAAGTATAGATCATCCTTTTCCGCTCTGTCGATGTATGCGGAATATCTTCCGGCTGAATGGACAGAAGGGGTTCTACTCCTTTCTTTTCCATTGTTGCGCGGACGGGCTTTTCCGGGATCGATTCTGTTTCTTCCGAGATCACGTCCTTTGGGGTGAGGCGGAGTTCTTCTCCTATGCCTTTCTTTATTCTTAGGAGGTGTCCGAGATCTCTCACGCCTGTGGGGCAAATCATGTCTTCCGGCTTTCTCAGCTGGGTTTCTCGGAGGTGGCATTGTTTGGCCGTCATTCCGGTGTTTTTCTTCCCGATCGTGGGGTTTGTGTCCACCTTTCGGGAGATGGGACCCGGTTCTAGACGCTTCATCCCTATTGTCGGGATTTTTCTTGTCTTTTCTCGGATCCACTTCCTTATCCTTTAAATTATCTGAATCTCCAGGTTCTTCCGGTCCAGGTGCTCCAGCGGCGTAAGTAGCTGTTTTGCATAGGGCGGAGTTATCATGCAGTTCCCTGATCGCTCTTGGCCCCGCTGCTCTTGTTGCAATGCTTTTCCTAGGAAAGCATACACCCCTTGAAGTTTTTCACCGTTGGAGTACATGTCATTGTTGAGGATGGCGAACGCTGCTTCTGCGTTTTCCGCTGCGGTTTTGTATATTGTTTCGCCTCTGGCATCTTTGCCGTTTACCTGCTTTTGCCAAGATGGGTTATGGAACATTTCTTTTGGCGGCAGTACTTCCGGTCTTATGATTTCGGGTAACCTTGTAGGTTTTAAGCCAGATCTATTCTTTCTCTCATACTCCTCTATTTCTTCCTTCATGATTTTGATGTCATCCTGGGTTTTTTGGAGGTGTTCACGAGATCTGAGTAGATGTTGCTGCTGTCGTTGGAAAGCTCGTCTCCTGGCTTCCAGCATCTCAGGGGATTCATTTGGTCCCACTGGTGTTTGTAACAGTTCTTGTTCTTCCTGTTCCGTCATTGGCGAAGCAAGGATTTCTTTGGTTTTCTTCTCCGTGGGCTTTGTTCCGCTAGCATCTCCTACTTCCAGGTTTTCATCAGCTAGATTGGCTGATTTTTTCTTCCGGATTTTGGATTGGAGTTTCTTAGCAGCACGGTGCTTTTTCTTGGAAGAGGGAGGCTTTTTGACAGGCTCATCTTCTGTCAATTCCTTGACATTGGAAAATATCGGAGAAGTTTCTCCGTCTTCTCTCTCTTCCTCTGGCGGAGGAGTTTTGGGGCTTTCCTGGCTGTCGGCATCCGCGGTTTCAGCTGGTTTTGCCATTAGCACTTCATGGAATCCCTCTTGAAGAGATTTTACCTTTCTTTCGAAGGTATCCTCATCCTCATCTTCGGAATCGAAATCATCCGATCCGGTTTCCGATTCTAATCTTGCCTCAATGGCGGCTAGCACTGAATCGGCTTCCGAGTTCATCGTCATGTTGACGGATGTCGGATCTTCCATCTCTGTGATGGGTGTGTTGTTCTCTGCCTCTTGCACGGGATTTCCGTCATTCGTGTTTTCGGCGACTTCGGATTGCACCATGCCGATAAAGTGTGTATCACTTTTTTGTCGGCGATCTGAGCAAAATCCGGTATCATAGTCATCTTCGACTGGGTATAGGGCGGGTGGGAAATATTTGCTTCCACCGCAAAACCCCATTGCCTCTGCATTAGTCCGATAAAGATATTAGCAGATCCAATCGGTAACACGCAGGCACTTACCAGGTGATTTTGCGCCGGTATGTAGGATCCGTTCTCGAGGAAGCGTCCGACGTCGTCGTCGAACTCCAGGCTTCCGACAGTTATCGATCTGCCGATTCCGCCGAGTATCCCAGATCGGAACTTCACGCCTGACGTCGTTTGCCCCACGGTGGGCGCAAACTATCGAGACATCGTAATAGTTTTCATAGACGGGCGTGCCATGAGACTACGGGTAGAGACGTGGGGTAACGGGATCGCATTGTAGACAATGACACAGGATTTACCCAGGTTCGGTACGTCGTGATAATACGACGTTCCTACTCCTGCAATCTCACTAATCAGGACTAAATCCTGTGTATACAATTACAATGTGAGGTTTAGATCTAGCTATTCGCTGAGGATCAACTTCCCGGCGAGTTAGCCTATTGCTTCTTTTTTTATCAATCTCATCTCCCGTCCGGCTTTATATAATAGCCGGATTAGGGCTTACAGAATAGGAAACTTAGAAGACTACGGTAACCACTAACTTGGAAAGTAAGAAATCCGTCTTCTTCTCCAAGCCAGATCACGTGGGCTGTGATCCGGGTCCTTCTAGAATCCGGCTTCTGTGCGTCAGGTTACTGGGCCGCCCACTGGACCATAGCCCACTACCACTTGGGCCACCCGGGTAATCCGGCATTTATGACTACCATTGACATACCCCTATTTGGTATATATCCGACAGAGTTATTTTAGGGTTTTGGGTCCAAAACATGGCAGAGGCAAGGTGGAAGGGGAATCGGGAGAGAAAATTCCAAATACATAGGTCAAATGGTAAGAGCGGAATAATTTATAAGGTGGTGAAATCACCCAGAAATCCAAGTGAAAACAAATATTACTTTTGGGATGGAAAAATTCGAAGGCCCAAATTTTGAGGGTGTTACAAGAATTACCCTGTGACTACCATTGTGTTCACCTAGTTTATGGTATGATGCTTTATAGTACCCAAGTATAGGCAAGTTCTACAGTACCTTTTACTACTCCCATAATGTGACTAGTATGAATTGAAACCAACGGTTAAGATTAAGGGGTGGTGATTAGGCCCGATAGGCCCAGCAAGCCGCCGAGCCTCGTTTTACAAACTGTCGCAGTCCGGACTCGTTGAAGACGTGGCCGCTACCAGACGCCGCCGCCTCCACCTTACACGCGGCAAGCGAGAGACGCCGCCGCCTCCACTATGCGCGACAAGGGCCGACGCTGCAAGACGCCCGAGCGCGCCCCTCGCAAGCGGACAACGCCTATGTTGCAGGACGCCGGAGCACGCCGCGACATCTTACACCACGCACGTCGCCTCCGTCACTGCTTGATGAGGCGTCTCCTCCACACACCGGAGGCCTTATCCGTCGACGCTGCTGACCCCCCTTATCCGGCACTATGTTTCTTCCATTTTCAATTTTGCTCAAATATCATGGCATGTGATTACTTCAAATGAATGTTTAGTTCTTATTTGGTATACAATAAAATTTCCAGAAGGATAGATCACTGATATCTGGTATAGGTCGTTGTATAAAAGAACATGGAATGCTCGGTGATTTGACACGAGCTTCTCTTTTTGCATTATATGTATTTTCAGCGTCTGTTACTTGTTACTGCACAAGACAGGCTTCATGGATTAATAAAGATTAAATAACCCAAGAATTCCTTGATGTTGGTTACTTTTTATCATTAGGTCAATCTTATCTGTATTATCATCTTTATCTAATAGTATGTTTCTTTATTACCAGGCGGTTCGTGATATGACGAAACAGGCAATCCACTCTGTGATATAGGATGATTATCAGATGATCAGCAATGTGGTTCAAGGGCATAAATGTTGCAGACATAAACTTTTAGTTTCATTATTGAAAATACAACTCAGTTGGTGTGGTTTACAAATCCCTGGCAAGAGATAAAGTTGTATGACCGATATGATCCACCACTTGGTTGTTTTCTTATCGCATGAGGCATCGATACTTTCCTTCCAACTAGTTGGTTCGGCTGTATGTCACATGTACATGGATCAAGAGTGATGAAATATGCTTAATTTGCCTCAAATTTGGAAGATTTTTTCCCTTTCATGAGTACTCGGTTAGATGATGGTTAGGAAGTGCGGCAGAAATACGGCCAAAATTCACATGCCGAGATGTATGCAAACATGGCTTAAAACGACCTGAGAACAAGTTAACTTGTCACTTATTCACATCTGGGTACATTGGCGTAACTGAATTGAAATTGCACCGAAAGAAACTGAAACTGAAACTGAATACAACTCAACACGTTGTTGATCTCTGGGGGAGTGTCTTGCAGACAATCAGGCTCACCGCACTTGAAGATCTCCTGGGGGGAGTGTCTTTCAGGACAATCTTGTCGTTGCGTTGCAAAATTTAACTTCAGTACGTACAAAAGTTTGAACTTCACAGCAAGTACTTCATAGCATCAGCAAATTGTTTATGTGTCAGTACAGAAAGACTACCAATAATTTCAAATGGTGCACCACATGCCACATGTTTAGAAGAAGGTTAAAGTGCTAGCTGACGGAACTGAAAACGACGCCCAAAATTGAACCAAAAGTCCATAACGTATTAAGTGAATTTGACACCTATAACTGTTGACTGAAGACCGTGCAAACTGTAAACAGTACAAACTGAAGCAAAGACTGTTAAATGAATTTCACTCTAGACTGACAGATGAACACGAGTAGAAGTAGTATAAACAAATACGGCTAGATAATTATATTGAGCACATGATTTGCAAGATGCATGAATGAACAATCAGCAGTAGAACTAGTCTAAACACATATCTGCATGGCATTACACATTTTTTTTCTCCACATATCAAGAAGATAAACGGAGATCAATCGGTTGCAAAAACCAACAGATCGCCAGAACGCATCGTACCCCTGGATGCCGAAACAGAGAGTTGATGTGCGGCGAATTCGTCGTTCACGGCGTTGTGGCAAGATGAAGGAGGGTCTCTAGGAAACAAAGATGTGAGTAGGATGGGCAGCGGAATCGACCGTCACGGCCTTGTCGCAACACGGAGAAGGTGGGTTTTAGGAAAAAACATGGAGACGGAATTCCTCCTTGACGACGACCATCGAAACGCCGGAATGCGCGCGTCCGGCTAGGCCGCCACTAGTTCAGCGAACGCCCGCAGACTCCCTTCTCCATCATCCCTGTGATGTTCGGCGGAGCTGGCGCCTTTCCTGCGGCGGAGACGGCGAAGGGGAGGAAGAAGACAAAGACGGCGGCGAGGTGCAGGCGTGGCAGGGGCCCCGGGAGTGAGGGTGGGTTGTTCAGCTCGATCTGGATTTAGGAATTCGGCGCTCGGACGGAACGAACAGCGAATCATTGCTTTTCTTGGGCCGGGCCATCCACGCTCTTGGTCGGGGCCCATTTACGGAAATCTTTTTGTACTGCTGCCGATCGAGCACTAGTATGATTTCTACTAGTCACTCTTTAGCCACTAGTATGTATTGTTATCAGCCTTTGGATTAAGGAAAATGAATGGCTGCTATTGAATTGGGGGTACCACAGAAGCCCTCCAAGTATAACCTGCAGAATATACAACCCAATAACCTTATGGTTAAAGGATGTGTTGTAATATAAATGTGATGTGATATATCACATAGGACAAAAGAAATCGCAATTGAATCTTTTAGCATATCAAATACTACGGTATACCCGGCCATACTGTTCCCTTTCAACAATAAGCTATTCACTTATACTGGCATAATCAATGTCCATGAGGCACCTGCATACGCAAGAGCAGTTTCGGGACTTCTGCATGGCCTTCTTATTTTGAGCCAGCCAATAGCGCCCATCAGCACTCGGTATTATTTTGGGCCTGCGAATAACAGCTCACGTATATTCTAAATGATCAGATTCTTCTCTTATTAGCCGGACATAGATGTTTTGGAGTGCATGCATGGTTCTTGAAAAAATATTAGTGGTGGAGGCCGGTGCACAAGATATGGCATACTACTTACTACCAGTCTGCCATAGGCACAATTAAGGGTAGCTACTAACATGTGGGTGTTAAAGTTGGGAGGGCTCACACCAGCTCTCAGAGATAATCCAGAACTCCTAGTACATGTTTGTCCTGACCTGAGGGCCGGTGAGCATGCTAAATCCTCTTAATGCGGCGATGCCATCCATCCGACCTCTGGAAAATGTTAAATCGTTTTAATGGGAAGATGGCGATGACCAAGGTGAGGTACAGAGGACGACGGCGACCTCCACCTCACATTCCCTTGTGCATCACAGAACGAGATTGACAGGGGAGGCTCTTGCAGTAGTCACCTCTGCTGGCCGAGTTGAAATCATAACCTAGCTACTTTAATCAGCAGTACATTTACAGTAGAAATTTACACATCCAAAGAAACATAGTACTGTATGTATATAGGTGTGCAGCACATTAATAGAGTACATGCAAGTACAAAAACAAACTGAATCATGTTGGACGTGTGGTCAGTTGCACTTAAGAGTTACAGTCTCTTCATCCGAGTGGTTTTGAGCACTACTATCTTTTTCCAGGTCTTCTTTATTTTCACCTTCATTATTTCCATCACCGCCATCTTCCTCTTCAAAATCTTCATCGTATTCTTCTCCATCATCATCATCATCATCTCCGTACTGTTCTTCTTCATCTTCAGCATCGTGTGGTCTGACAGTCCAACCAGGTTTATTCTGTGTTTGGTCATCGCCGGGGTCGGCAAAGCGGCTGAACCACGGTTTATCCACCATGAGGGTCTTCCACATCGCGCTGGCCCACTTGTCGTACTCCTCCTCGTCGGCCGGGTCGACCTCGTCCATCTCCACGTAGCCCTTCTCGGTCAGCTCCCTCGCGACCTGGGCCTGCCGCGCCTCGATCACGTCGTTGTCCTTGCGGTATACGACCGCCAGCTCCTCATGCAGCCGCCGCTTCTCCTCCATCTCCTCCGGCGTGAACCGGTGGGCAAATTCGTCCAGGTACTCCGTGTCGTCGAGCTCCTCCCTCTTCAGGGACATGACGAACCTCACGTCGTCGGGGTGCATCCGGACCTTGCGTCTAGGGGCAACGGCGGCGGCGCCGCACTCATCCTGTTCCTCTACCGCCGCGGGCGGGCGCTCTGGATCTCCGGACATCTCAGATTGAACTCGCTGTAGGACTTAGTTGTGCTATCGATCTCGATCTTCAGCCTATATATAAAAAGAAAACAAAGGAGAATCGTACTCAGGGCACGAGCCGGACTCGGAGCCTAGAAATCTAGAATCCACCGAGGACTTCACGGAGAAGCAAACAAGGCCAGTTGGGCCAGGCTGCCTACTAATGCTACGTCGACCAGGTTTGCCCCAGACCTTGCCACCTGACAGGCCGCAACTTGGAGGTCGCGGTACAAATCTAATTTTGTTTCTTCGAGATTGCACCTACTGAGTTTCGACCTCCACAAGACTTGACAGATCAGCTCGTAGCACTTTTTTTTCTATATAACTTACGCCTCTCAGCTTTATTCAATAGACGAAAACTTGTCTATTTGAATTAACTCAAACAGAAAGCTATGAGGAGCCTTATTAGCCGAGCGGCTAGCATAATAAAGCATACACCCCTGAAAACAACTCGATAACTCCTTCATTTCTTGTAAACTATGGACACCCAAAGACTTTGCGCCCTTCTGCATCTTCCAACAAACTTTAGCATTCATGCAGTCAGTAACAATTTCAATCTTGCTGAAGCCCTTCTCCTTCACCGTGTATAAGGCATCACGACACGCTAGTAGTTCCAGCGATTCAGGATCATCGATCCACCGCAATATACTTGGTGCACCGACCCGACATGAGGTCGCCATTCTCGTCTCTCGCTACGACTCCAGTTCCTCCTATACTCGCATAGGAATCAACAACAGCATCTCTATTTAACTTGATCCATCCCACATGTGGTTTCGTCCACTTTATCTCCTTAGTAGGAACCGAACCAGACTCGTGGAGTGGGATTTCTGGCGACTTGATAATTTACTCAATGATCATCATCGACTGCACAGGTTGGTACTTCTCCTACCCATGGGTGTACTTATTCCGGCTATGCCAGATAGCCCACATCACCGTGATTGCCACTGCCACATCCTAAAGACGTACCATGTTGGGGTCTAGTACATCCTCTGACCATGTCAATGGGTGTAGCCTTAGCGGTTTTACTTCAACGTTCGCCTCTGCAGCTCTCCAAAAGCTCTTAGCATGCTCATATGCAATCAGTGAATGAAAAAGTAACTCGTCAGAGTTCTCACACATCGGGCAGGTGGGAGTTTGCCTAATGTGCCTTCTATACATTTCTCCATAACTTGGCAGTAGGTTTTTCAACACTCTCCACCAGAATACACGTATTTTCGGGAGAACTCTCAATGTCCAGAGCCTTCTCCACATATCTTCATGGCCACCGGAATTGCCAATATTTAGATCTTCCCTAAATTTTGCTTCCACCATATGTCTATATGCATATCGCACATTATACATACCTCTGCGTTCCCAAGCCCATGCCTGTTAGAAGTTGTAATACGTTTAGGATTAGGGTACGGTGTAGTACACCGACCCTAACCTGGAAACCTTGTAAGCCACGGATTGGGGCTGTTCTGTCCGCTATATAAACATGCACCCGGCCCCTCTAGGAGGTAAGCCGATTCCCACATAATAATTTTTACATGGTATCAGAGCAGGTCTCGTCCTCGACCTAGCCGCCGCTCCAAACCCTCGACGATCTCCTCCGATCGGAAAACATCAGAAGCCCCTCGACGATCTCCTCTGCTCGGAAAAACAGAAGAAAAGCCCCCCACGACCCTGACGATCTTGGTTGATCGGAAAATCGGAAACACTCACGATCTCTGATCGGAAAGAGTCCCACACTGGCCATCATGTCTTCTTCCGCCGCCTCAACAACCCTCGCCGGTCTCCTGGGATCTCCACCCTCGCAGAAGCTCACAAGATCCAACTTCCTCTTTTGGAAGACATTGGTCCTTCCTCCTCTCCGTGGAGCTCAAGTGCTTGATCTCCTTAATGGACTCGAGGTTGCCCAGGTGAAGTTTCTTGCGGAAGAAAGTACAGACAAGAAAACCCTCAACCCGGCCTATTCAGCTTGGCTTGGGAGGGATCAAACGGTGTTAGGCTGGCATGTAAACTCGCTATCACCGGAAATCTTAGCTCATGTCGTCGGCATTGAAACATCTGCTGCTGTATGGACTGTTATCAACAACATGTTCACGGTCCCTTCAAGATCCAAGATCAACCAGCTGCGTGGCGCTCTCAATGGAACAAAAAAGAATGACATGTCGGCTGCTCGGTTCTTTGCCAAGATGAAATCTTTTGCCTCTGAACTCGCAGCTGCAGGAAAACCTGTTGAAGAGGATGAGATGATAGGTTATGTGCTCAATGGTATCGATGCTTTCATGCAATTCTCTCGTGTTTGCTGTCAATGGAAATTCGGGTGTCACACTCGATGATCTCTATGCCCAGATTTGTGCCCATGATACACGTCAAGAGATGTTGCTCGAGTCGGGACATGATCGTGTCTTTTCTTCGACAGCTAATGCCGCTCAACGCGGTCGTGACAGCCGTGACAGGGACTGGCATCCACGCGGTGACCCCGGTGACCGTGGAGACCGTGGTCGCTCTGCTGACCAGGATGATCGAGGGCGCCGGGAAAGCTATGACTCCGAGAAGCGCCGTGATGATGAGAAGCGCCGTGATGACTCAATGGGCCGCCGTGATGGCTGGCGCAAGGAGGAAGATTGGCTCCGTGACGATCGACGCCCATATGATGACAGACGTCCTTATGATGATCGCCGAAGGGATGACAATGACCAAAGGCGTGATGATCGTCGATACAATGATCGTCGCAATGATAGACGTGATGATGGAAAACAGCGCCGTCGTGGGCATGGGAGTGCCCCTACCCCTTATGTGGATGTCACTTGTCAAATATGCAAAATTCATGGACACTCAGCTGCAGATTGTTGGTGGCGTCGCAAGGATGATTCTGTTGATGATGATGGCCGTCATGACCGCAATGAGAGGAAGGTAAACATTGCCTCTTATGGAGTTGATACAAATTGGTATCTAGACTCTGGAGCCACAGACCACATCACTGATGAGCTGAATAAGCTTACCACTCATGACAAATACAGAGGACGTGATCATGTTCACACAGCTGATGGTAACAGTATGTCTATAAGACATATTGGTCATTCAAAGTTGCATACTCCCCATAGTACTTTCCATCTAAATGATGTTCTCCATGTTCCTAATGCATCTAAAAACCTACTTTCCGTTCATAAACTCACACGTAATAATGATGTCTTCATTGAATTTCATCCTTATTTCTTTCTTATCAAGGACCAAGCAACAGAAAGGGTTCTGTTTGAAGGCCTACCTCGTACCTGGGATGCATCGCCTTTGGAGGACGACGTCTTAGACTGCACCATAACTTTCATCTTTTCACCAAACTTCCGCGAGGGTTAGTTCATCATGGCTTAATAGTATGGTATCCCGCAGGTTTATAAAAGAACTAGGCAACAAACATAACAACAAAAGAGCTAAATCGTCATCCTCATATTTTACCTCCATCGACACTAGGTCGGACACGATCTCCTTAAAGATCGACAAGTGATTCATCACAGAACCACCATCTTGCATCTTGAGAGAGAACAACTTCATCTTAACGTGCATCTTGCTGGTTAGATCCTTTGACATACAGATCGATTCTAGCTTGACCCACAACGCTGCCGCGAATTTCTCCTGCAGCACCTCTTGCAAGATATCATTAGATAGATGAAGTTGAATCAACGACAAAGCCTTACGATCGTTGCGCTTCTCCTCAGGACTCCATTCCCTCGCTTCCTTATTCCCGAAAGCATCCAGCACCTCATCAAGATCCGATGCTTGTGACAGAACCGCACGCATCTTTACTTGCCACAGAGAAAACCTCGTCTTGTAGTCCAGCAACGGCAGATCAAACTTCATCGATGCCATCGCGAATCCGTAATCTGAAAGAGGACTCTGATACCACGTGTTACACGCAATAGCAAAACAATGATGAAATTAAGCAAGATCGAACCAACGGGGACACGAGATTTTAACGTGGAAAACCCTTCCAACAAGGAAGAGAAAAAACCACGGGCGCCAGCCAGCAATACTTCACTATTTCGGGTGAGGTTAAAAACGCGCCGGGAATTACAATTTGTGGCTTATCCCGTGCGGCGGCTTACAAGAGGTATATAAAGGCGGTCCTGACCTAACTAGGTCGGTAACGGTGAATCCAACTCCAACTCGGTAACAACTCGTACTGTACGGGCCGAAGCGTAGAGGAGACGAAATTTCCTTTATCTTTATATGAATTTGGATCACCACAAAATAACATAGGTGTCGTAGAGCATAACACGGGCTATTATATTCCATCTATTTCATTATCAAATAGTGCAAAGCACACATCATCACCATACTACGATATCAACCGGACAAAGAACATATCTTTTCACGATTCATAAGAAAAAAAACTCACGTCTGATAGCACATACATGCCATTTATTCTATATACTATTACATATTATCTCCCTTGTATACGTAGGCAGTGTTGTATATAGGTGTAAACACCTGCAGAATAACTAGTAGTTGTTGTCCTCCCAGAATTGAGATTGAAGCCAGTGAATTAGGTCCTTCTCCACCTGAAACGCCCTGGCCAAAACATCATCCGAAATTGGTGGCTTTGATCCAAAGACAGCATTGGCAATACTAATAACCCCAGGGTTTTGGCTGCTAAGTGATGACAACGCAGCAGCTGGCTTGTCATGCGCTAGGTTCATTTGGAAGTGGATCATTGCCTTTGGGAACACGAATACGTCCCCCTTCTTAACCACCTTGGAGAAGAGTCTGTTTGGGTTGGACGTGACAAATCCAAGGTAGAGCGTCCCCTCGAGCACGGTGAGGAGCTCAGTGGCACGTGGGTGTATGTGTGGTGTGTTAACGCCCAACGGTCCGTAGTCGATGCGTGCGAGCGAGATGCCGAGAGTGTTGAGGCCGGGAAAATTGATGACGTTGATGTTGGTGACGTTGGAGCCGACCTTGCTCTTCTTAGTATCCCTAGGTTGGTCAAGCATGGCCGGGTTGAAGAAGTCGTCGGGGTTGACGGCCATTGGGTCTTTGCAAGGAAATCCATTTACTCGCACTGCACACAAAGAGGAAGTGTTTGAAGTAGCGTTTATTTTGCATGCATCCTTTGTTGATACTTAATTTCTACGAGAACATTACAGCAACATTGGATTGGAACTAATAGAAGGGACTAATACATACACCCTTATGCACATATATACATACCTGGCGACTTCATATCGGCAACACAAAAGTCTTGGAGAGGGCTAGGATCGTAGGCCGTGCCTGCATACCAGCCAAGAAGTGCATGGAGTA
>JAPCYS010003457.1:0-12366 GCA_028641055.1 Alopecurus myosuroides
TCATGTTTAGAGTACTGCTTTGATCGGTTGTTGGTTTCGAGCTCATTGTTATACAGTTTGGCTATGCCTGCATAGTTGTCGCAGTCGAGGGGTTGTGGAGCCGATGATCATGTCCGAGCCCGCCTGTCGATTTGATCGGCCTGGGCGAGGTAACCCCAGTAACCCTCGATTGTTGTTGCGCTTCTGGACACATAGCAGCTCTGTATAACTTTGGTCCCGTTTCCTTCAGTTTCATTCGATTCGTGGACGCTTTGATATGCCTAGTTGTTAACTAGCAGGATACAAGGAGTAGTAGACTGGATCCGGACTACGTGCGATGAATCCAGTCTGCCTGCTGTTGTTTGTTGCGGCCGGGGCTGGTAACCCTGAAGCCCTTGTGAGTCCATGGCTAGGAGCACATAACAGTATGTATATCTCTGGGTCCGGGGTCGTGACACAAACCTCCATCCAAGAGGCACAAGAAGGCTGGGAAAAAGGGGACCAAGGTCACGGCGAGCCACCGGAGGAACAAGCGGCCCATGTCATACGGGTAAGTCATTTCTGAGATGCTTTGTGTTTGCACTTTCTATGTTCTCTTGCTTCTTTTTGCCCGAGATGCTTTATGTTTGCATTTTCTTTACTTCTCTGTTTTTATTTTCTTGCAATGATCCACTTGAGATTGAGATCTCCGAGATGCCTGCATTTACCATGACGCCCAGATCTCGGAGACCGAGTACCACGACCCCTTCCGTGATTGCGCTTTCGGACGCCAGCGGCTACATTGATCTCGAGGACGAGGACATGGATACCACTGCCATGGACCGGCCCAAGATGCCCCTCCCGGAAAGAGAATACCAGGATCTCGATGCTGGCGACATGGGCGCCGAGATGGAAACTCAAGAGACTTCAGAACAGCCGGAGTCGGCCACCGAGCAGGAGCAGCAAGAGCAGCAGCATGCAGAAGAGACGGCCTAGCCACTAACACAACAACAACAACAAGTTCCTCCAGCATCAGCAACAGCAACACCACAACGCCACCGAAAAGACTGACACCACTAGAAGCAGTAGCAGGACTAGCAGCAACAGCAACAACGGGCCCAACAGCAACGGCCACAGGCCCAACTCCACCAGCAGCAGCGACATGCCCAACACCCCCAGCAACTGGTTCGCCAAGAGCATCAGCAGACCCCACACCACCGAGAGCAACTATGGACCCAGCAGGAAATCTCCCACGCACTCGGTTGCATGCCAAGTTTGCTCCATCCCACGGACACGCGACTGTGGAGGGCAGCTCAAAGAAGGCCGAGCCTACCCTTGTGAAGCTCCCGCTGTCCAGTCGAACCAAGAAGGCCGAGACAGCACAAAAAAAAACAGGGCAGGGCCAGCGCAAACTCGACACCTTGGTGATCAGCCAGAGCACCAAAATAGTCCCGCACCAGGTACTCGGCCTGCAGCAGGAGCAAGAGGGCCTGGAGGCGTCTTTGGACCGGGTTGGGTTCATCGATGAGATCCACGCTGGGAAGAAACTGGGCTCTCTCGACCACTTCTGTCGAGATTGGAACGAGGTCGATGTGTGTCCGGTATCCATGGAAGTTGCGGCCTCGAGCGGTACATTGGCGCACAAGATGTTTTGCCTGCGCAGTGCCGCTGAAGACGCCGAGTACACTTCCCGGGTAAGTTTCCTTTCCTTCTCGGTTCTTCCGAGATAACAATTTTTCAATCCGAACTCCATACAAACATCCATTCCCCGAGATTTGGGCCGAGTAGACATCACTCGACCGAGTTAAAGTTTACTCGGGTTGAATCTTCCAACAATTTATTTATCTATCTCTTCTCAGATGTGCACTGAAACGCGTGCCAAGCTATTCCATAATCTTCTCTGGCGCCACCGGGATCTCGCTGAGCTCAACGCCAAAAACCAGAAGGAATGGGGAGGCAAAGGTAATTTTCTCCACACCGAGATATTGTGTATGCTTTCCTCTTCATCAATTTTCTAACTCGGGCTCTCTTTTCTCTTTCTTAGCCATCTTGGATAAGTAGCTGACCGAGTCCGTCACCAAGATTTCTTCTTTAGAAAGTAAGTGTCTCATTCTTCATCCCGCGGTTTGTATTTACGCTTTTCCTTCTCTCTAGGTAAATCTGCTTTTCAATGCGGATGAGCATAAGATCTTTGCCGAGAAGCACCAGGACTGCACCGTGCTGGCTGAATCTGCGCAGAGCAAGATCTCGGTCTTAGAGAGTAAGCCCTTTTTTCTTTCTCCTTACTCTGTTTCCATGTTCCCATAATCTTGCTAACCGAATTGTTTCCTGTACAGTCGAACACAAACTTTTTGTTGAAAAACACCAAGATTGTCTCACATTGGCCGAGACGCGGATGCACATCAAGTACTGCAAGGCCAAGCTTTAGGATGAGCTCCAAACAAGGAAGACCGCGGTAACTCGACTTAAGCTGGAGCTGGCCAAGACGCAGAAGTTGCTGGAGGAGACCGAGAAGGCTAGAACCGAGCTAGAGAAGGATGTTGATGCCGAGAAGGCCAGTCCGAGCTGGAAATCCAGACCCTAAAAGATAGGAACCTCAAGCTCAAAAACTTGGCGAGTACCTCACGCGTCCTGCTGGATAAACACCACACCAATACTAATATGTGGTTCTCCGGGCTTGAAGGACTCAACCAGGAACTGAGAAGTAAGTTTCACCTTCCCTCTGCTTTTGCTAACTTCCATTTTCCTCTACCGCATTGATCTCGGTTTTAAGTCGGAAAGTTTATCTCTTAGGAGCATTCCCCGACCTGGATGCCGGTGCCGAGAAGGCTGTTGCAAAAGCTAGGGAGAGACGGGCTGATTGCGGTTTCGACGTCACAGAGACCGTCACCATTGAGGATCACATTCAAGGCGTCAAAGCCCGAGTTCTTCCCTCGGGTCAATCAGATCCAGCCTCGTATCCAGTGCAATCCAGCTGTACAAGGTCTTCTAGCCGGAAACTGATCCCCCCGAGACAATCGATGAGCTGGAAGTAAAATTGAACCAAGTCAAGGGTCGCCTCAAGGAATAGCGCGCTTCTACAGCCCGAGCCGGCGGAGAAAAGGTGATGCACTTCGTCCTCTCCTGGTATGACAAGATTAACCTTAATGCTTTCAAAACCATGCAGACCAAGTCCAAATGGTCCATGGATGAAGAGTGCATCCGGGCTCCAAAGAAGACAGCATATCAGCTTGCCTCCTACACTGACACCAAGGAGTTCATTGAAGGCCCCCTGAGCCCGACACTGAGGATGAGTTCGAAGGCGAAGAGTGCGAGTTCGAGGACGAGGACGAAGACATCGACGAAGAATCCGAGGAGGTTGATGAAGAGATTGAGACCGAGGACGAGCTGGCCAAAACCGCCGAGACGGCTGCCACTCCAACTACCGAGATCGTCACCACCGAGATGGTCATCTTTGACCCCGCGCCTGAGTTGAGCGCCTCCGAGCCTGCGACCGAGATGGTCGCCTCCGCGCCTGCCGCCGAGAATGCTGCTTCCGAGTCCGCCCCCGAGTCCACCAACCCGGCGGGGGCCGATGCAGATTCCACTCCTCTAGCCGCGGCCTAAGTCTCTGTTTATCATTCTCAAACATTTTATCAGATCCCCGGTATACCGGGTGAGTTGTAGGAAATACTATTTTACCGTTTGCTACTTAGTTTTTATTTAAGTTTATGCAAGACTAGCTGAATGCCATATTGCTTTAATTCGAGTCTCCGAGTTTGTTTTCTTATCCACCCGGCTTTTTTCGTGTCTGCTCTTGTCTGCCACTTGTGGATTTTTGGCAGTCGAATCACAAGATTTCGAAAACAAGTTTATAATATTCGCAACTTTGAGATAGGAACTAAAATTGTCCAACACTTAGCCGAAAAAAGGAAGAAACAAACAACCCATGCCGGTTTATTATATCATTCTTTCCTTACTAGTTTTTCATGTGTTCATTGACCTTTGGCTTGTTCTCTCGCTTGCCATGAAGCCGGGTTTTGGACAACAATGAAGTCGGAGAGTTGGGCCTTAGTTTTAAGCACACTACTAGACTTACCCATGAAATACTGAGATGATTAACCGACATAGCAAAGTAACGGAAGTAAGAATGCAGAACAAGTTAGACCTAGGCAGTCCTCGAGTTCCTTCTCGGGGTGCCAACTTCAATTCAACTAAGTAAGGACATACATACAATGCATTTTCAGGAATGAAAACGACAGAGTAGAGCTACATTCTAGGGGCGCTTAGTTTCCTCTCCGGATTTGTCCATCTTGTTCTTCTCCCGTTCTCGGGCATCAATGAGGTAATATGCATCATTGTGCAGAGCCTTACTCACAATAAACGTCCCTTCCCACGGAGGGGAAAGTTTATGCATTCCGGCCGTGCGCTGCACAAGCGTAAGCACCAAATCTCCTTCTAGGAATACCCGTGGGCTTATCTTCCGGCTATGATAGTGTCTCAGATTCTGTTGATATACAGCTGATCTCGACAGAGTTAAATATCTTGCTTCTTCTAGCAAATCAACATCATCTTCTAAGGCTTTTCTTGCATCTGCCTCTGTATAGAGGGTCACTCTCGGGGAGTCATGCACAATGTCAGTGGGCAACACGGCCTCTACTCCATATACTAGGAAGAATGGCGTGTATCTGATAGACCGGTTAGGGGTAGTCCTTAGACTCCACAACACCGCCGGCAACTCTTCGAGCCAACAACCAGGTGTTCGCTGTAATGGCTCAATCAGCCTAGGAATTATTCCGGATAGGATCATGCCATTAGCTATTTCAACTTGCCTATTTGATTCCGGATGCGTGACCAACGCAACGTCTAGTCGGATCCTTTTATCCTTACAGAACCGAGCAAAAGTTCCTTCAGCAAAGTTTGTTCCATTGTCCGTGATGATTCCATGCGGGTAGACGTACCTCAGGATAATATCCTTTAAGAAACTCACAGTTGTGTGCCCATCACACTTTCGGATTGGCTTCACCTCAATCCACTTGGTAAACTTATCAACCATAACCAGGATGTGAGTCATATTTCCCCGAGATGGCTTGAAGGGCCCCACCATGTCCAAGCACCATACTGCAAATGGCCATGTGATAGGAATGTTCTTGAGCTCGGAAGCTGGCATATGAATCTTGAAAGCATATCTCTGGCAACCATTGCACTTTCTTACTATGTTTTCTGCCTGCTGCAAGGCAGTGAGCCAAAAGAAATTGTGCCATAAAGTTTTTTCACTAGATCCCGAGATGAGGCATGGTGCCCACACTCCCCCTGATGTATCTCTCGGAGAATTTCTTCTCCTTCTTCTGGTTCAACATAGCGCTGGAGCACGCATGTGGCACTTCTCTTGTGCAACTCTTTGTTGATGACGGTATAGCCTTTGGATCTTTTTTGTATCTGCCTGGCCGAGATCTCATCACTCGGCAAAGTACCATCCACCAGATAAGACATAATGTGTTGAGACCAACTCGGTATCTGCCGAATAGGGAACACTGGTTCATCAACCTCCATGGCATCAGCCGACATGACAAGATCCGAGATGGGAATGAGTTCACGAGTCCCCGGGTTCTGCAAGGCAGTCCCCGGGATGAGGGAGGCAGTCCCCGATTTTTCCATGACGCACCCCACATCGATCTATATTGGAACATCTTCTAAGTCTGGCACAGCCAGGACAAAGATTGAGTCCGAATCGGGTCAAGGCTTGATGGACGGCTTCCTGAGATGCTCCAAAGCAATTCCTGTTGCGATGGACTACCGAGATGAGCCCAACTTGGACAAAGTATCTGCTGCATCATTTTCAGCTCAATGGATATGATGGAACTCACACCCATCAAAGAATCCCGTCATTTTCTAGACAAGGAACCGGTAGGAGGCCATGTTGGCATCCAACGCGTCCCAAGTCCCCGAGGCTTGTTGAACCACCAAATCCGAGTCTCCATAGCATATTATCCGGCACACGCCAATCTCCTTGGATACTTTCAGTCCGTGGACTAAGGCCTCATACTCGGCAACATTGTTCGACGCTGCGAAGTGGATTTGCAGGACATACTTGAGCTGACCCAACTTGGGTGAGGTGAGCACAACACCAACACCGAGACCTTCTTTCACCTTGGATCCATCGAAATGCATTCGCCAATAATTTGTTTCGCAAGGGAGGCTCATACTGCATCTCGGCCCAATCAACAAAGAAATCCGCTAAAGCTTGGGATTTGATTGCTTCTCTTCTCGCGTATAGCGGAGTGTAAGCAGCCAGCTCAATCGCCCATTTGGCTACTCGACCACTTGCATCCTTGTTGCCCAGAATTTCCAAGATGGGGGCAGTACTCACCACTATAATCGTATGCTCTTGGAAATAGTGTTTGAGCTTCTTGGCAGCCATGTACACCCCGTATGTCATCTTCAGATAATGAGGATAGTTTTGCTTCGAGATGGAGATCACCTCACTGAGATAATACACTGGCCTCTGCATAGATTTTTCTTCCTCTTCTCGCTCCACTACCACCACCACACTAACAACTCGGTTAGTAGCTGCAATATGGAGCAACATGGGCTCCTTGGGCACAGGGGATGCTAGCACTGGAGCAGTACCCAACATAGTCTTGAGATCTCGGAAATCCACATCGGCTTGCGAGGTCCAGACAATTTTTTCACTTTTCTTCATCAGCTGGTACAGAGTAACGCCTTCTCGCACATGCTTCCGATGAACCGACTAAGGGCGCTAGGCACCCGTAAATTTCTGCACATCCTTCAAGGATCTCGGAAGAGACATGCTCTCAGTTTCCTTTATCTTTGAGGGGTTGGCCTCGGTACCTCAGTTGGACACGAGGAAACCGAGTAACTTTCCTACCGGAACACCGAAGGTGCACTTGGTAGGTTCAGCTTCATCCGGTACTTCCGCAGATTTGCGAATGTTTCTTGGATATCTTCTAGGAGTGTGTGTTTATCCTTGGTCTTTATGACTATGTCATCCACGTACACCTGCACATTTTTACCAATTCTCATGCAAGCATTTCTGATATGTGGCCCCTGCATTCCTCAACCCAAATCACATGATACGATATCAATAAGACCCGTACGGGGTAATAAAGGCAGTCTTTATTTGATCATCCGGGTTCAAAGGGATCTGGTGAAAACCAGAATATGCATCAATGAAAGACACCAACTCACACCCGGGCATGGAGTCGATCACTTGATCTATCCGGGGCAGTGAGAATGGATCTTTGGGACATGCCTTGTTTAAGTCGGTGTAGTCCACACACATGTGCCACACCACATCGACCATAGGATCATCTTTCTTGTTCTCGACCATGACCAGATTGGCCAGCCAGTCCGGGTGCAGTACCTCCATAATGAATCCTCTTGCTAACAGCCTTGTGATCTCGTCACCAATGGTTTTCCTCCTTTCAGCCGCAAAATGGCACATAGATTTCTTCACTGGCTTGGCATCGGTCTCACATGAAGAGAGTGCTCAACCAACTCCCTCGAGAAACCTGGAAGATCCTGATTGGACCATGCGAAGACATCCGGATTCTCACAGAGGAAGTGGATGAGCTCGCTTTCCTACTTGTCCTCCAACCCGGCACCAATGAGGGCCACGAGGTCGGGGAAATCGGGGTCAATATGCAACCTCTTGTTCTCCTTGTCGCTTGGAAGGTGGCACTGTGCTGAGTGCTGGGCATCCCGGGCATGCCGAGTTGAGTTGCTTGCACCATGGCCACCACCTCATGTATCTTTTTCTTCTCGGCCGCAATGACCATTGACTCGGCTAGCCGAGATCTAGCTGATGCACACTCCATAGAGCGCCTGTAATCACCCGAGATGGTGATGATGCCATTGGGACCCAAAAGCTTCATCTTCAAATATGCCGCATGAGTTGAATCTATGAACTAGGACAGAGCTGGCCTACCGAGAAGAGCATGATAAGGGCTATGCAGATCAACCACCTCGAATAAGAGGCACTCAATTCGGCAGTTCTCTCGGGTGCCAAAGAGTACATCAATCCTTATCTTGCCCATGGGAGCACAAGACACTCCCGGGACGATACCGTGAAAGGTAGTCCGAATTTGCTGCATCATGTTCTCGGTAATTCCGAGTTTCTCCATGGAATCTCGGTACAGAATGTTGATGCTGCTTTCGTTATCAATTAACACCTTGGTGAACTTGACGTTGATCTCGGGCCCAATGAAGGTTGGGTCAAGCACCAGAGCATAGCTGCCCGGGTTCAGCATGATCTTGGGGTGATCTATTCAATACCAGACGATCTCTTGCTCGCAGTAGTATATGTAATTCGGCACTGCCGGCATCACCGCATTTACTTCCATCGCCCGCCTGCGCCGGCTCTGCTTATCATCCGGCTCGGTGGTGAACACCATGTAGCTCTGGTGGTGCTCCTGATACTGATTTCGGCCTCCGCCGCCAGCATTGTTGTTGTTGTTGTTGTTGTTGTTGTTGTTGTGTTGTGTTGCTGTTGCTGTTGCTGTTGCTGTTGCTGCTGTGCTGTAGCTGTTGCTGTTGCTGTTGCTGTTGCTGTTGCTGTTGCTGTTGCTGTTGCTGTTGCTGTTGCTGTTGTTGCTGTTGTTGCTGGTGCTGCTGCTGTTGTTGGTGCTGCTGCTGTTGTTGCTGCTGCTGTTGCTGGTGTTGCTGCTGCTGTTGCTGGTGTTGTTGCTGTTGCTGCTGTTGCTGCTGCTGCTGCTGGTGCTGGTGCTGCTGCTGTTGCTGTTGCTGTTGCTGTTGCTGTTGCTGTTGTTGTTGTTGTTGTTGTTGTTGTTGTTGTTGTTGCGATTGTTGTTTTTGTAGTTGTTGTTGCGGATGTTGTTGTTGTTGGCCCCCTGCCCTACTTGGTTCATGTTCTCCTTTCTCTGGTTTTGTGCCGACCTTGGAGCAGCTGCCCGGATAGGCTGGATGTTTGAACCCAGAGCTGGCAAAGGTGGGGGAGGAGGCAATTGGACCATAGAATCACTTATAATCCATTCTCACCAGCTGCACTGTCTGGATGTAGGGTTTGCCGGCCTACTCGGATGCCGAGTGTGGTAGCTGCACGGCCCATCTCTCATTGCTTCAAAGGTAAACCTTTGTTGTTCATCAGCCAACTTCTTCTAGTCGGTCCACTGCTTCTTGTAGTTCTGGTTTTGCCCATACTGGGGCCAATGTTCTTTTGCCTTTGGCTGCTGCCTGCACCAGGTTGATCCGGATCCACCGCGGCTATAAGGTTCGAGCCATAGCGGACATCCAGCCTGTCATCTTGCCTCTTGTTCCAGAAATCATAGCGGTCATTCCGCCTGGAGGATCCCGGACCATCATTGTTACGGTTTCTCCTACTAGGCTCAACCGAGTCCAGTAATGGTTGTGTCGGATCACCGAGAGCATACATGTCGGCGATCTTGATGGTCTCGGCCAATGTACTCGACATCTCCCTCTGCAGTTTCTGCCACAACATGCTGCCATGTCGGCATCCTTGAGCGAGCCAGGAAATGTCCTGAGACTCGTTCACACCTTCGCCTCTCCGCCGCCGTCGAGCACACCGCCGCCGCAACCGCTTGTCGCGCCGCTGCTCCACGCGCCGCCGGAGAGATAGAGAGATATCCCTGAGCCTCCACACTCCGATTCACATCTCCCACTCGCGCCTTCGCCTCCAACCTCCACCGCGCATATCTGCGCTATGGCTGCCCACGGAGACGACGATGCCGCGCCCGCGCCGGCTGGGAAGGCTCCGAGGTCACCGCCGATGATTGTCAATGGCTCGTGAACACGCGTCGCGTGCCTCCCGGCGTGACTTGCCGCTATCCAGGTACGGAAATCGTACCCAAGCCTGAGAAGGACGAGTATGTTGTCTTTCTTGCGCACTTCAAGCGCGGCTTCGGCCTTCCGGTTTCTGATTTCTTCGCCAAATTTTCAACCATTTTGGCCTTCAGCCACACCACCTTCCACCAAATTCTCTCATCATGCTTTCCACCACGCCGTGGTGTGTGAAGCTTTCCTTGGCGTGTACCAACAATCCACACATGGGCACGCTATTTCTTTTTCCGCAAACAAAGCATCCCCAATCCGGGTAAAACAGATAGTGCTCGCGCCATGACCCACACGGGATGCGTGATGATGCTGCAGCGAACCACTGGTAGCCATCCACGAGCCAAAGGATTGGAGTCTGTGCGCAAGTGGCAGTGCAGCTTTCTTTATGTGAAATGTAGCACCGAAGTCGGGAAGCGATCCAGGGACGGATAGGCCTTCCCAAGTTCAAGAACGCCCTGCCAACTCAGCAGAACTGGGGCTACCACCGAGGAACACCGTCGAGGATGTCATCCAGGTCGAGCGGCGCCTGTCCGAGTTGCGCGAGGAGGGGCTGCTCCACGATGATCCAATCGCTGCTGGATCTCGCGCCGGGTACTCCCGCTTCAGCGCCGCTCGCACAAGATGTGCTACATGGGAGGAGCCCGTGATGCACCAGGACTACAAATTTTGAGCTCAGCAAGTTGGAGGTGCTGTCTGGGCCTGGTCCCATCATGCACACCACGCTGAAGGACGATTGGCTATATGGCTTTGAGCCGTATAGCCGCACCAAACGCATCGGACAGGTTAGTACTCTGTGCTTTATTCTGCACTTTGATACGAGTAGATGGATTTCGAGCTTATTATGCTTAGTCTTTGCATGCTGCGCCGAGTAGAACACTACCAATATCTTGTTGGCTTTTTATGCTTTGTGTTTGCTGCATGCCAAATAGAAGTCCTTAGACGAATGCTTGTGTTTGCATGCCTTGCCGGGTATACTTAGCCAAGTATGCTTTATGTTTGCATGTTGCTCCGAGTAGGATCCCATAACCAAGAACTCAGCACTTTGCTATCTTGCTTGCCTTCACAGCATATCGATCGCCAGGCAGAGGAGGATGAGGAGGTCTTCGAGGCCAACGGCACGATGACCGGGAAGAGGATGACGAGAGGTCTTACGATACCCAGGACACTCTCTGCATCCCGCATGCCACCCAGCCTGGTAAGCACCGAGTGATGCGTCCATCCGAGATTGGTCGAGGATGACGAAGGTGACCAAGTTCGCCTATCTGCTTACTAGTAACACAGTTTGATTTCCTCTTCTGTTTCTGAATCCATTTTCTCTTCTCTGTAGCGGATCCCGAGCATGAGGACGACGAGGAGCCATGGACGTCCAGCTCTCTCTGTGGCCGCTCAACCGGAAGAGGGCGGGCAGCGGTGCCCAAGAACCTGCTGCCAAGAAGACAAAGAAGACGGGTGGCAAGAAGCTCACCACCAACCGAAGGCAACCCCCCACCCAAAGGGTAAGTCGCTCCATCCGAACATCAATTCGCTACTGCTTCTCGCTGTTCTGCTCTCTGTCTTTTTATAAAATCTTTCTTTCTTCTCATCCAGCGATCCATTGGATGCTGACGCGGCCGCGGCCCCACTCGCACCAAGAGGAAACCCGTGGTGGACCTCGAGAAGTCGTCGATCTCTCCGACGAGGATGATGAACCAGCACCACAGGACCGGGCGTGCGCCCTCTCCTATGAAGATAGAAGAAGAGGACATCGGCGCCGTAGAACACGGGCGCAGGTGACAGGATGACGAGAACCTGGAGCAGCAAACCTACGCGCGCCAGAGCGTGCAGGATGCTGCTCAGAATGAGACGCCTCCCTCTCCCCAGCTGCATCAGGGGAGAATGTTGAAGAAGAGACCGAGAATCGAGGACCGTGAGCCTTGAGCGGCAGGACGAGAACACCGAGCAGCAGGAAGAACAAACAGCTGCTCAAGATGACCCCGGCCAGGCCGCGGGTAGAAGAAGTAACAGTGACAACACCTGATCCCGCTGAGCAGCGGGTTGAGAAGACCGTGGCGGAGCCTGCGCTCAGAGCCAAGCGCAGCCAGATGCTACGCAGGGTAGCGGCCCCTTGTGTCGCCTACCCAGGCTACTCCCCACTGCACCAAGCTCCCGAAACAGAAGACAACCAAGACTGCATCTCAAGCTGCCTCCTCCCGCTGCCGCCAAGTGCCTCCCCGCTTCTCGGGCGGACACTGGCAAGAAGGTCGTCAAGCCGAAGCACTGCTGTTCGAAAGAATCCTCCGCGCAAGGTTGTGCAGTTCCCGGATTTGATGCCACCACCCAAGGCCCCAACAAGCACGCAACTCACATCGGCGCTGTTGGTGGATCCGCTGGCCCAAGGCGAAGGGTCAAGTGCTGAAGGTGCTGCTCGGGCACAAGGCAGCTGGCCATCATACGTGTTGTCTGTGTCAAGCAACAAGCATCTCTCTGTCGAAAGGCGAGAAGCGGCTTTCCGCCTTGATGGAAGGCCAGGCCAGAGCATCGGACGCCAAGCTCAAGCCAAGAAACCATTGAGTTACTCGCGCGAAGCGGTGAGGACGACATCAGTCACAAGGTGTAACA
>JAPCYS010003172.1:0-5000 GCA_028641055.1 Alopecurus myosuroides
TTGTTAGGGCATAGTGCCTAGTATCCATTGTTAGTGTTTTCTACCGTTGTTGCAACTTGTTATGCTTAATGCTTGTCACTAGGGCCCGAGTACCATGATTTCAGATCTGAACATGTTATTGTTTCATGAGTATAATTATGTTTCTTGATCATACCTGCAAGTTGTTTACACACATTGTTGTCCGGAACCCGAGGCCCCAAAGTGACAGAAATTGGGACAACCAGAGGGGATGGTTGTGATGTGAGGATCACATATGTTCACGGAGTGTTAATGCTTTGCTCCGGTGATTTATTAAAAGGAGCACCTTAATTACCAGTAGTTTACCTAGAGGCCCTGCTGCCGCGAGCTGGTAGGACAAAAGATGTTGTGCAAGTTTCTCATTGCGAGCACGTATGACTATATTGGAACACATTCCTATGGTTTGCCTACATATTTGATGCTTTATTATAATTATCTGCAATGTCCACGTTATTATTATTAAATGAACCTTGTTATCCATGCAACGCCCGTCCATCCATTCCCTCTATGCCTATGGTACTTCCCATCCTGCTGTTTCCAACGATTGCTAATGCCGTTACTATTTTACCACTGCTCTTATTTTATTTCTACTACTGCTATAAAACTGTTACCACTGACAAATTGTTGCGAGCAAGTCTACTTTCAGGTGCAGCTGAATTGACAACTCAGTTGTTAAGGCATATAAATATTCTTTGGCTCCCCTTGTGTCGAATCAATAAATTTGGGTTTTACTTCCCTCGAAGACTGTTGCAATCCCATATACTTGTGGGTCATCAAGGACGCAACAGAATCATCCATCACCACGTCAACAGCCTATTTTTTGACGTTGTTTATTACTAATATATTTTGTTGTGTGCTTCATAGGTGTGGTTGAATTGACAACTCAGCTGCTAAGGCTTATATGTATTCTTTGACTCCCCTTATGTTGAATCAATAAATTGGTTTACACTTACTCTCGAAGATTGTTGCGACCCCCTACACTTGTGGGTTATCACCATGCAGAAGATGGAGCTATCCATCCTAATTATCACTTGCTTTATATAAAGGAATTATGTGAGCTATTTAAAATTGCAGTTGTTACAAGAGAAGAAGTCATGCGGAAATTATTTTCGTAATCACTTAAAGATAAAGCATTGGAATGGCATAGGCTACTAGATGATTCTCACTTATTGAATTTGATAGATCTTATGTCTCTCTTTTACTCTAAATTTTATCCTCTTCATGAAATACATCAAGATATGAACTATATTTATAATTTTTGGCCTTGTGACAGAAAGAGCATTGCTCAAGCTTGGGGAGATTGAAATATTTAATTCTTAAATGCCATAATCATGAGCTTTCCAAGGAGTTTATCATTAACAATTTTGATGCAAGGCTTACTCGTCATGACAAATAAATGCTTGTTATTTCTTCTGCGGGTTCTTTGACGAGTAAAAAGGTTACTGCTAAATGGGATCTTATTGAAATAATTCAACACAATACTGAATATTGGGAAATTGACATATAAAGAATCAGGTATAAATTATGATTATGATTGTATTAAGTCTTTTGCTGAAACTGAAAGTTTTAATGAACTTAGTGCTAAATTGGGGATTGATTCTCAAATCATTGTTGATTTTTGTAAATCTTTTGATTCTCATATTAATATCCCAGAGAAAAGTGGGGAAAGTATCATGAACCTTTTTGATCTTTTTGCAATGAAAACACTCTTCCTAGTAAAAAGGTAGACATCCACATTGTTGAACCTGTTTTACCCGCTGTTCATTTTGAAAAACCATTGTTTCCTTTTAAAGTAAAAGGCCATTCTATGGTTGCTAAGGAGGTTCATAAAAGTGAAATAAAAGCTAATGGACTTGAATAACAAATTAAAGTTGAGCATCAAGTAGCTTTGGTTAAGGATATCATCACCGAAAATGTTGATGGAGGTTCTATATATTTTTGTGAGGATGCTTCTAATATTGTTAGACATGATAAAAAAATGCTAGAATTGGGTACTCCTGTTATTTCTGTCAAGATAGGTTATCATTACTATTATGGACTCTGTGATATGGGCGCTAGTTCAAGTGTCATTGCTCAGAATTTTTTTCATTAAATTTGATGGTGAGCCTTATGAGTTTAATTTTTCCAAGTTTGCTAGACAACGTCATGATAATAATTGCCTAATGAGGATTTTGTTATTGAAAATAATGCTTCTATTCATGTTCCTTCGGATGATCCATTGCAGCAATTGAACTAGAAGTATTTTTCTCAGACAATCAGCTATTCTCAAGCATAATTTGCATGTGGATACGTTGGGGAGGCCCACGCCTCCTAAGGGAGATCATGTGTTTGATCTTAAAGTTCTTCTTGACACATTTAAATATGCTTATTTAGATAAAAAGAAAATGTATCATGTTATTATCAGTTCTAATCTTTTAGGACATAAAGATGAACGATTATTGGACATAAGCATTGAGGTGCTATTGGATATAGTCTGGATGATCTTAAAGTATGTTTTCATACGCTATGCCAACACAATTAATCTTGTGCCCGACGCAAAGCTAGTTGTTGATTATCAACGTCGATTAGACCCAAAAATAAAGGATGTTGTAAAAAATGAGATACTTACACTTCTTCACGTCTAATTTATCCTATTGTTGATATTAGACGAGTTAGTCGTGTGCATTGCGTTCCTAAAAAGGGAGGTGTGACTATTGTTTCAGATGATAACAATGACCTTATTTCTCAAAAAACTGTTATTGGTTATAGAACGTGCATTGATTATAGAAAATTAAAGAAGACCACTAAGAAGGATCACTATCATTTACCTTTTATTGATCAAATTCTAGAGAGATTATCAAAGACCATCATTTTTTACTATTTAGATGGTTGCTCTAGTTTTCTTCACACCGGGAAATTTTGACAAACTTAGTTCTGTAGCTTTTCCGGAGGTGCCTTGAATGTTTATTATCGCACCACACATTGTTCTGTTGATCTCTTCTTGTAATATCCTCTCATAATCGCATCATGGATGAACAAGTGGTGTTTATTCTTTTATGAGCGATGCTACATCCACGAACGAGGATTACAGGCGAATCTTATGGATTAGGTGAGCGGTTCAGGGGTGGGCCTCGAGTGAAATTCAGGGGGCCATTTTAGGGAGAGGGGCTAATCACGAGGTGACACCTATGTCTATAGGACTCAGCCCATAGGTTTTTTGTGCGTAGGTTTAGTATTATCGTTTTTTATTTGCGAGAAAAATGATTTGTTATGTTCCAAGGAGGTTCGCTTAATTGGCTTTGGGATGAGAAGTTAAACTCGATGAGATTATTTGGAATTCAGTTTTAATTTGGATCCGGTTTAAAAAACAAGTTTTCATTTGGAATCGTCAACAAGTTTTAATTTGAATCCCGACTCCGACTCCAACTCCTCCGCAAGCAGGGCAAGCGGCCGGAAAGTGCAAAAGGAAAGCAGATTTGTTGTCGCGCCACCCCGACCGACCGACGAACGAACTTCCCCTTGTCGCCGGCGAACTCGCTCGCTCACCCGCCCGGCCGACCGACCTCGATCTGCGCGCCGGCGGCAATGGCGGCGTTGTCGCGCGACGACGGCGAGGCGACGGCGTGGTCGGAGGAGGCGGCGCGGCGGGTCTGGGGCGGCGCCGTGCCGCTCCAGGTCCACCTCCACGACGCCGACGTCACCGCGCTGCCCCCGCCCCCGCCCTTCCTGGTAACGTCACCGCTCTCTCTCTTCGCTCCCTCCCCGTCCCTCGATCGACGTCGCCGTCCGAAATTCCCCCAAATCTAGGAGTAGCTGATAGATACCGAGGGCACGATTGCTGAACTCCAGGAAATTTCCAGGTAGCGGTTGCTAATAGACTTGTGTTTGGCTGCTGTTTGAGGATTAGCAGATTTGTATTCCCCTGCTAGAGATCTTTGACGGTCTTTTGGGCTAGTGCGAGCTTCGGCTGCCTGTCCAAAATAAAATTTTACTCCCTCCGTTCATAAATAGATGACTTCCATTTGTCCCAAAGTGGATGTATGTAGAGTGTCTAGATACTAGACAAATGGAAGTCATCTATTTGTGAACGGAGGGAGTACAAGGGAAACCCTGACCAAAATTTAAGATGTGATTATATGTTTAGTAACGTGTGAGTTGTGACATGGATATATGAATGGAGTTGATTCTGCTCGTGGTTCGTCATGAACATGAAGCTCTCAGACAGACTCGGTTAGAACTTACAAGGTCTTCTCCAGTTTATTTCACATTTCGTCTATTATGTAAGAAGCTAAATTGGTTGGCTGCCGACATGCCCACACACAAATAAAGCTAAATATATCTTTGGTATGATTCTAGATATGTATCGCAAAATTCACCACGCTGCTGTGAGAACACAAAATATTCGTGTGCTTCACTTTCACACTGCTTTGTGTTCTTAGCTTGAAATCCAAGACGGTAGTCATATGCCAGGAAATTTGCTTGCCTGTTCTGTTGCAACTTATTTTGTTCTTTTTTTCTTCTTATCCTCAAGTGGAACAATATACAAGCTATACCTGTGTGCAACATGTATGCTACGTTGATTGCATATTTACTCTGTTGTTGTATCTATGAAAGGATGTATCTTCCTTTTCCCACAGTGTTCTCTCTAACTCGTTAAGAGACATGATGATTGGACTATTATTTGCAATACTTCATTATCTTCTTGTTGGTTTCAATTACGGAGCTTTCATTTTTTCCTTGAACAGACTTTAGGGCCAAGGATTGGGTACTTGCCTCTGTTGATCCCCATTATAAAGGCTCATTTCAGCAGCACACTCCCGCCAGGCGTTGATACTGTTTGGTTTGAATATAAAGGGCTGCCATTAAAATGGTAACATATGCTATCTCTTACCGGTATTAATGATGGTCAATGGCCTTATTATATCATGAGAACCCGTTGTTATTGCTCTCACTTGTAATTTCTGACTGCCCTTTTTATCCTTCCATTGTTAGGTATATACCCA
>JAPCYS010001414.1:0-12291 GCA_028641055.1 Alopecurus myosuroides
CATTTATGTCCATTACTTTGGGGGCAGGAACAAAGCTTCCTGGTAAGAAGGTAAATTCAGTTGAAGAAACCTACTATTTGAGTAATAGACTTGATGCTATTATATCTATGCTTGTGAATGGCCATGCTCCTATTGATCCAAACAATGTTCCTTTAGCCTCTTTGGTTTCTCAAGAAGAGCATGTTGATGTGAACTTCATTAAAAATAATAATTTCAACGCTAATACTTATAGGAATATTTTGGTAGCAACAATTATAGGCCATATCCTCCCAATAATAGTAATGCTTATGGTAATTCCTACACAACAATAAAAGTGTACCCTCTGATCTTGAAAACATGCTCAATAATTTAATTAGTACACAAACTGCTTTTAATAAATCTGTTGAGGAAAAGTTTGGCAAAATTGTTGTTCTCGCTTCTAAAGTTGATAGCCTTGCTCTTGATGTTGATTTTTTGAAACTAAAGGTTATGCCCCATGATGTTAAAGAAAGCAAAACTTTGAATGCCATCCAAATTCGAATTAATGATAATGTTAGGATGTTAGCTGAATTGCATGCTAGATGGGAAAGAGAAGATGAAATAGCTAGAAAGAATAATATAGCTAATGTTTGCACCATTACCACCACTAGTAAAACTTAAGCTTATCATGCTAGTAAACCTTCTACTATCAATGGTAAAGTAATTGGTGTTTGCAATACTCCTACTTCTGCTATTAAACATGCAAAACTGCCTGAAACTGCTAAAAATGTTCCTGATAAAAGTGCTGAAATTTTTAGAAACATGGGAGACAATGGTCCCATTACCTTTGATAAAAATGATCTTGAATTTGATGATTTCAACATAACTTAAGTTATTAAGTTCCTACAAAAGCTTCTAGTTGTCCTAATGCTAGTACTATGAATATGGCTTTCACAAAACATATTACAAATGCTCTCATGCAAATTAGAGAGGATGAATTAAGATGTGAAGCCTCTATCCCTATGAAACTAGATGATGGTTGGGAACCCATCATTAAAATGAAAGTGAATGATTTTGATTGCAATGCTCTATGTGATCTTGGTTCTAGAATCTCAGTTATGTCTAAGAAACTTTATGATATTCTTGATTTGCCACCTTTGGAGCACAGTTATTTGGATATTCGTCTTATTGACAATGTTAGAAATAAACCTTTGGGGAGAACTGACGATGTTCTTATCATGGTTAATAATAACCTTGTCCCCGTTGATTTTGTTGTTATTAATATTGAATGCAATGCTTCTTTTCCAATTGTTTTGGGAAGACCTTTTCTTAGAACTGTTGGTGCTGTTATTGCTATGAAAGAGGGGAATATTAAATTTCAGTTCCCACTCAAGAAAGGTACGAAACACTTTTCTAGAAAGAGAATTAAGTTTACTTTCGATTCTATTATTCGAACAAATCACGATTTGGATGCTTCTTCACTTGAAAACATGTGAATCCACTTTTCTAGGCCTAGCTAAAAGGCGTTAAAGAAAATCACTTCTTGGAAAAGAACCCATGGTTTTATTTTTTGCTTTGTTTTTCTCTGTTTTCTTTGAGTCAAGGGGTTTTATACTTCTATAGAAACAACTTTGTATATTTATTTTCATGTTTTAGTTGTACCAAGTAAAGTTTCTGACGAAAGATGGAGTTGGTTTTGGATTTCTGCGCAGGAAACAGATTTCTGCTGTCCACCGTAAAAAAATCATATAAAATCAAGAAAGATCAGAATGACCTGAAATTTTTTGTGCTTATTCCTCAGCTAATTCCAAAACTGTTTCATTCTTTAATTTTTTATGCGAGCAACATAAGTGCCCCGAATTTTTTTGTCTTTACAGACTGTTCTGGTTTTGGCGGATTCTGCTATTTTTCTTGCATTTGCTCTTTTACGATGTCAAGTGGATTTCTTTGCTTCACGAAACATCATTGGCTGTAGCTAATGTTTAAAAGTATCAATATAACTTGTGACCATGCAGAACCCATGCATTTTTTATTGTTGCACTAACCCTCTAATGCAAATTACTCTTTGAGTGTGGTGTAAAGGAAGTTTTTAAGGGTCAAGAGAAGAGGGTGATATAATGTGATCAAGAAGAGTGCAAGGCAAAAGCTTGGGGATTCCCCTATGGTTCATCCCAGAAAATTCTAAAAAGACTTAATCATCTAAGCTTGGGGATGCCCAAGGCATCCCTTCTTCATCAATAATTTATCAGGTCACTTCTAGTGAAACTATATTTTTATTCGGTCACATCATATGAAGTTTACTTGGAGCGTCTGTTTGTTTTTAGTTTGTTTTCCTTGCTTCAATAATATAGTTTGACCATAGCATTCTTTGTGTGCGAGAGATACACGCTCCGCTTTTTCATTTGAATACTTGTTATGCTCGTATTCTTAGTTTTTCTTCTAGTTGTTGCAAAATTCTTGTCTAGCTCCTGTTTTTCTTGCATCTCTTATTCAGAGCTGTTAGTTTTAGTAGAGTTGTGTTAGTACTCTTTTTTAATTGCTATATCTATTGGAGAGTTTTTGTTTTTTGGTGTTTGATGGAACTAGAAAATGCTACGTGTGGTAGATGGTATAACGAAAAAAAGCTTGCATATTCTTGTAGATCACTAAACTGTTTCACTTCATTATTTGTTGTTGTTTTGAGATATTAATATGCTTAATGGTAAACTTGTTGGTCTAGTAGGGTAAACACAATTAATGGTTGGTCTAGATGCTTGAATTTATTCCACACTCAAATAACCAGTTGATAGGATAATGGTATATGACTTACTTTGCTGATAGCAATCGTAATGGATTTTTGTTACGCACTACGGTAGGGGTAGCTAACAGTGACTTGTCACTGCCACGGACCCTTTTGGAGTGATTTTCATTATGCCTTGTGAGATCATGATTTCATTTGGAATCTTTTACCTTGTGAGTTCTATGTTGCGGTTTTCTGGCACTTCCACTATCCATATTTGCTAGCCTCTTCGGTACTGTGCATTGCTCATTCTCACATAGAGATTTGGTGCAAACTTCGCCAGTACATCCAAAAGCCAAAATTTATGTTCCTCAAAACAGACACCATACCTACCTACCATGGAATTTCCATAGCCATTCCTAGATATATTGCCATACAACATTCATCATCATTATGTTACTTGTCACATTTCATTGTTATTTGCATACTGCTACACTGGCAGGAGCATTTAGTTTTATTTACATCAGAGATATTTCAGTTTGAGTTATGAGTACTAAAAGTGTGTTGATTCATTGTAAAATAGAGTGTTTCCCCTACTAGTGAGGTTATATATAAAAAAAGAGAGAAAAGGCCCAAAGAGAAAAAAGAAAGAAAGAGGCAAAAGAGAGAAAATAAAGAGAGAGGGGGTAGCACTACTATCATTTATTGCACATACGTGCTTGTTTAGCATCATTACTTCAGTTTGGAGAGAGTTTTCATATTATGACTTGCATAACTCTGTGGGGAACTTACATTATAGAACTTGGCTTGTATATTCCAATAACGAGCCTCCTCAAAAGATCTCTAAGTCTTCGTGAGCAAGCGAGTTAGATGCACCCCCACTGGTTCCATTGGAGAGCTTTCATACACTTATAGCTCTATGTGTATCCGTTGTGTGGCAATCACTACTCCTTGCATAACTTCGATTATAAGACTTCCTCTTGTCTAATGATCACTTTCAGTTGTGTGAGGCTTTCTTCCATTGACCATCCAAAACCCCCATAATGTTCTTATAGCCACAACATCCTGGTGCCAGGAACCAATACAGAACACTTGCTTGTTTTGAGTGCACAATTATTTGAATGATTTTCCTACGTGCATATTGTTGTCACTTGACTTGATCCTAACATGAGTTGTTGTGATAGTTTGATGCCTTGGATGATTACATTGTTGTTCTTGAAGCTTAAATCATCTTTAATATACTATGCATAGTGGATTGTCTTTTAGTATTGATTCATTGAAATGTTTACTTTGTTTTTTCTAATGGTTTATACATTATTCTTTGATATCAACTATAAACCACATCCTTTATTCATTTGATCCTAGTTTACATGTTTTACATTACTATGATGATCAAGTTTATGTTGGTAGCATGTCACCTCAGAAATTATTTGTTTTGTCGTTTACCTATTCGAGGACGAGTAGGAACTAAGCTTGGGGATGTTGATACATCATAAACGTATCTATAATTTTTGATGTTCCATGTTGTTTTCATGCCATATGCTACATGTTTACCTTACACTTTATGTCATTTTTATCGATTTCCCGGGACTAACCTATTGACAAGATGCCACAGAGCTAGTTCCCTGTTTTCTGTTTTTTTAGTTTCAGAAAAGTTGTTCTGGAAATATTTTCAGAATAGGAAAATTCAAAGCATGTAAGTCTTAGAATTCCCGAAGGTTCCACGGAGTCCCGAAGAGGCCCGGAGGGGGTCCACAGGGGGTCCACACCATGGGACAGCGCGCCCCCTGGCCGCGCCTGGGAGTTGTGTGGGCCCCTCGGGCATCCACCGCCCTTTCGCCTATTTATTTCCCCCAATACGTCAACCCTGAAGATATACCACTTCTTCCCGAGAAACACCCGAGGCCGCCGTCATCGTCAACCCGAGTTTGGGATGGTTCTCGAGCTCTCCCCGGTACCCTGCCGGGAGGGGAATTCATCACCGGAGGGGGCTACAACACCATGCCCGCCTCTGGAGTGATGCGTGAGTAGTTCATGTCTGGAGTACGGGTCCATAACAGTAGCTATATGGTTGTCCTCTCCCCTTTATGCATCATGTTTAGATCTCGTGAGCTGCCTCACATGATCGAGAACATCTATTTGTAATGCTACATGTTGTGTTTGCTGGGATCCGATGATTATTGAATGCTATGTCTTTTGATTATCAATCTATCATGTTATCTTCATGTGTATGTTATTTATCATGTTGCATGCTCTCTGTTGTTAGTAGATGCTCTGGCCAAGTAGATGCTAGTGACTCCACGAAGGATTATTTATGCTCGATAGTGGGTTCGTGCCTCCTTTTCATCTGTGCCCGAGTGACAGAAACATGATGGATGGAGGATGTGTTGCTGCCATTAGGGAGAAAACAACGATGTTTACTTAGTTTACATTGTTTACATTACATACCTTTCTTACTGCGATTATCCGTTGCATGCAACCTAATAACCAATGTTTGTTCGGATGATATTCGAAGGGTGGATTATTAGTCATAGATGCATTTGGATGACGATCTATGTATTTTGTTGTAATGCCCGCATGAATCTCATAGTAATCTTTATGTCATGCATGTTTCTTTATTTGTCAATTGTCAAGTTGTAATTTTTTCACCACGCATGTTAGCTATATTTTATGTAGAGACACCTCTAGTGAACTGTGGACCCCGGTCCATTTTCTCATACTGATAATACACACACTACTTCCACTGTTTTCACACTGCTGCTACTGTTTTCATATTGGTTTACTACTGTTTACCGCACCATATGTTTAACCTCTTTGTGTTCAGCAAAAACGGTGAGACTGACAACCTCACTGCTTCGTTGGGGCAAAGTGAATTGATTGTGTTGTCCAGGTTCCACGTTACTGCTGAACCGGTAGTGCGCCCTGCCATCTCAGCTGCATCAACCTTTAGAGATTGCTTGTCCTCCTACTGGTCGATTCAACCTTGATTTCTTTTCTGAGGGAAAACTTGTCGCTGCACTCTTCCCAACCTTTCTCTTGGGGTTTACCAACGTCAGCCATCAACAAGTTTTCTGGCGTCATTGTCGGGGATTTCAAAGTCATCAAGAAGCAACCACTCCCTCATCAACTCTTGCACCATCAGGAGCTACCGGTGGTGGCTCCGCTAAAATGAGGTTATGTTGGAACATTGCGGAGGCCAGGGCGGAGGCCACCGGTAATACCGGTGAGTGGTACCTCCGATGTATCCACGGGTACCTCCGGGCCTGAGGAACCATATAAGGAGAAATGAGCCACACGTGGTCTGGATAAGAAGACCCACCGAAAAACCGGTACTACCGGTGCTGCGGGAAACGACCTAACGACCAGATTTGGGAAGGGGTATTTAAAACCCTTCCCCTTCCTCGTAAACTCCTAAGCTTTACACTCTCTCTCCCTTAGCCATTAATGCGAGCTTCAACTCCTAGGTCTCCCTCTCCAACCACCCAAACACTCCGAAACTTAGTGGAGAGCTAGAGGAGACCTAGACCCGTGATTCCACCAAAGGAATTGCAAATCCATCCACCACATCCTAATATATCTAGAATCCTACTTTAGGCCTAAAAATCTTAGTAGATCTTGTGCTTGGAGTTTCCACCTTGTTGCAAGAAGTTTCAGATTGATTGAGAGGCTCCATCCATCTTGTGGAGTGTCCTTAACCTTGTGTAAAGGTTTGGTCAACACCTTCAAGTCGACCTCATAGTGGAAACGAGAATCTCTCTCACCGGAGAAGCCCAAGAATAATAAGGTGTGCACATCCGTGCTATTGAGGAGCGCCTAGGCGACTCCCCATCTCTCCAACATAGACGTACTTCCCTTGGGAAGGAACTACGAGAAACATATCATTGTCTCCTTGTTTACACTTGTGGTTAATCTTGTTACGTTACCTATTGCTTCTGTTGCGTACTGTTTTTTGTATCACATAGGTTGCTCACGTAGTTGCACATCTACACAACCTTGTATTACTTGTTTAGCCCAAACTAAAAACGAAAAGAAGAAAAATTGGTAGTCAACCTATTCAACCCCCTCTAGTTGATCATATTGATGTCTCTCTAACACGGACTTGAAAATGGTCATCATGTTTTTTTTAAACAAGAAAATGGTCATCATGTTTTTTTTGAGGGAGAAAATGGTCATCATGTGTTTGAGACGTCTGGTACTATATGTCCAAGGCCCAAACGAGTCAATACAATATGCAGGCCCACTAAGGTTAAAACTGCCCGAACGTTGTGAGTGGCCCAGTCACAAACATTAACCCACCTACGCGTGGGCTCTATTGCCATTAAGCTCTTGACTTCGCATCATCCGGTTACCCGCTTCATCTCGGCATCTCCCACTCTACCCGGTAGCTCGTTCGATCCCGCGGCGTCTCGGCCACAACGATGCTGCCGTTGCCACCGGCGATCTCGCCGGCGCGGCTGCACAAGCTGGTGATCGCGCAGACGGACCCGCTCCTGGCGCTCGAGCTCGTCACCGTCACCTCCCTGACCACCACCCCACACCCGGCCACCTTCCACGCGCTCCTCCTCCGCCTCTCCCGCCGCCGGGACCACATCCCCCACGCGCTCGCGCTCCTCCGTCGCCTCCCATCCCCTCCCTCCCCGCGCCTACTCCTGCCGCTGCTCCTCTCCGTCCTCCGCCTCCGCGGCCCGCCCCACCTCTTCCTGTCCACCTTCAACACCCTCTTCGTCTCCGGCCCCAGCCCCCTCTCGCTCCACCCGCAGCTTCTTCTCCGCCTCCTCTCCGCCCTCTCTTCCACCGCCGCCTACTTCCCGTCCGCGCTCCACCTCCTCCGGCTCGTCTCCTCCCGCCTCCCCCTCCCCGCGCCGCTCGTCCTCGCTTCCCACAACCTCCTCATCGAGGCCGCCGCCCGCTCCGGTCACCTCGCCGTCTCGCTCTCGCTCTTCCACCGCCTGCGCTCACTCCATGTCTCCCCCGACGCCGACACCTACCGCATGCTCACCCAGTCACTGTGCCGCCGCGGCCAGGTCGGCACTGCAACTACCCTGCTCGACGAAATGCTGCACAGGGGTATACCTGCCGACCCGCTGGCATACACCACCGTGCTCAACGCCCTCTGCCGCAAGAAGCAGCTCAGGGAGGCTTACCGATTGCTGTGCCTCATGCGAGGCCGTGGGGTCTCTCCTGACATCGTGCATTACAACACCGTCATTGCTGGGATGTGCCGTGAAGGGCGGCCACTGGATGCCTGCAAGGTGATCGGTGATATGGAAGATAGTGGCTGCATACCGAATGTTGCGTCATATGCAGCGGTAGTGAATGGGCTGTGTGTGAGTGGGCTGTTTGACAAGGCAGGGACTTACTTGGACGATATGGTGGGGAAAGGGATCATACCACATTTCTCGGTGTTCCATTCAGTAATTAAGGGGTGTTGTACAGTTGGCAAGGTGGAGGAGGCTGCACGGATGATGAATCGGATGCTTGAACTTGGGATCGCTCCACATGTTGAGACATGGAGCTCAGTGATCAGCAGTGTTTGTAATGATGAGGACTATGCTGAGGGGATTCTGTTGCAAATGATGAAAGGAAGGCAGAGCTGCTCGAACATGGTGTCGGGGAGTACCTGGTGAAGATGCTGCGTGGCACAGTAGCAGAGATGGAGGAAGCGACCAATCAGAGTTCTTTATATTCAAAACAACAAGACATGGTGCAAAAAGTGGAGTACAAAGGCATCTTTTCTGCTAAAATGCAGCTGCTGGAGAAAGCACCTTATTTGTCAAAGTTAAGATCATGGTCACATATCACCTAGTTGCTGTGCCGCCGCGGCCAGGTCGGCACTGCGACTACCCTGCTCGACAAAATGCTACATAGGGGCATCCCTGCCGATCTACTGGCATACACCACCGTGCTCAACGCCCTCTGCCGCAAGAAGCAGCTCAGGGAGACTTATGGCTTGCTGTGCCTCATGCGAGGCCACCGGGTCTCTCCTGACATCGTGCATTATAACACCATATGGTCGGGATGTGCCGTGAAGGGCGGCCACTGGATGCCTGCAAGGTGATCGGGGATACGAAGGATAGTGGCTGCGTACCGAATGTGGCGTCGTATGCAGCGGTAGTGAATGGGTTATGCGTGATTGGGCTGTTTGGCCAGACGGAGACTTACTTGGAAGATATGGTGGGGAAAGGGATTATACCACATTTCTCGGTGTTCCATTCGGTGATTAAGGGGGCACACAGGGCCGGCCCATATGGGTGGGCAAGCGGGGCGACCGCCCCGGGCCCCCAAAAGGCAGGGGCCCATCCTATGTACTACACTTCTATAGTATTATTAGTGTAAATCTTGTCTTAGTTTTAATTATGTACAAAATTTAAAAGAATGTACTAAAATATTAGGAGGATCAAGTCTAACTAACCAAGTCGAACCCACCAGAGCTAAACAATTTATTCTCACAAAGCATGAACAAAAATGGTCGACACTTCATTTGTTGACTTTTCTTCTAAAAAATTCTCAATAGCCTTTTCTGGTAAGAAAGTGGCTCCTCCTCGATTCCGAGGTCACATGCAGCCACTAATATAGATCAACGACGTAATCGAATCAACCTAATCACCTCTCCTTCCATCCTCAACGTTTCGTTCATTCCTCGTCAACGAGACGTTGTAGAGATGGTGTGAGTTCATCCTTCCCGTTCATCCGTTCGGCTTTGTATCCTTTATTTTTTCGCTCCCAGGGCTCAAACTTTTCGTAAGTCCTCTGTTCATCCATGGGTCGAGTCGATATAAAATATTTTGAGTTTTCAATTTCAGAGTTTAGAAATAATCTATTATCATGTACGGTTTCATATTTCACTTTTAAAATATAACATATTTTATGCTTATATGTGCATGTAAGGGCCCCAGGTTGTGGTTCTGCCCCTGGGCCCCATAAATGTATGGACCGGCCCTGGGGGCACAGTTGGCAAGGTAGAGGAGGCTGCACGCATGATGAATCGTATACTTAAACTTGGGATGCCTCCACATGTTGAGACATGGAGCTCAGTGATCAGCAGCGTTTGTAATGATGAGGCGATTCTGTTACAAACGATGAAAGGAAGGGAGAGCTGCTCGAACATGATGTCTAGGAGTAACCGGTGATGATGTTATGTGGCACAATGGCAGAGATGCAAGAAGCAACCCATCGCAGTTCTTTATATTCCAGGGCGATATAACAATCAGCTTTGCGAAAAGCAACAAGACACGGTGCAAAAAGTGGAGCGCGGAATTTCTGCTAAAATGCAGCTGCTAGGGGAAACACCTCGTTTGTAAAAGGCGAGACCCTGGTCACATAGCACCTCAATGGCAGCTGCTGCGGTGCTGATCGCAATGGTTAACTTGAAGCCAGTACTGGTAGAAAAGATAGTTCCGAACTTGGTTGCGAGGTATGCAAAGTAGGCGTGGAGGAGCGGCGTAGAAACCAGAAGCTGTCAGCCAGTCAGAATCCTGCAGGGCTGGGGATGGAAGCTGTTGCAGGTTGCTTCGGCGATGACGTGACGCTGACGAGCTGGAGATTGCTGTAAAGAGTACATGACAGAAAAAGGTTGCTGATGTTTTAGCGCCTGCAGAGTGAACCATGGTGGTTCGTGGAGTGTGGGATGCTAACATGTAGAAAACACAGATCCTACATCAGTGTAACAGCAGTGAAGAGAAAAGTGATGCGCCGCCTTCGTACTACAATTCTCTCTATCTGAAAGCATGACGTTGTGTATGTTGTTCGACAGTTGTTAGTCATGGTATACTCTACTTTGTCAAAGCACTATATACTTCCGCCAGTATCCTTCCTGTTGATAAAAAAGAAAAGTGTTTGCAGCGGTTTGTGGATGCTCTGAGATCAACCAACTTACAATTGAAGCTAGGGAAGAGATGAGATGACATAGATAACGCTCCACCAGCGTTCTAACCAGTAATCTGAGAGTTTTTTCCATGGTTAGAGTTCATTACGTGTAGATCGGGATATTGTCAAGTTTATTGTATCAAAGTAGCTTACGAGCTAACACCACTGTGCTGAAATTGCCGCGTGTCTAGATACTGTATAGGAAACGGGAAAACATCTTACATTTGGATACGAAGGGAATAAAACATTTGCAGTGCTGAAACGAACACTTATTCAGGGGGGGAGACCTTTGCCCGTTTCCTTCTCTCTCCCAGATTGAAGAGTATTCTTGCAATCCATCTTAGATGCTGGTTTGAAACAGATTTATCTGCCTTTCCACTCTCTTTGTACTCTCTGAAATTTCTGTTGAGACATGACTCAAGACAATCGCACTGTGAAGCACATCCTTCTTGATCGATGGAGCCGAAATGGATTCACTCCAAAGCGGTGAAGCCTTCTTGCTTTCAATTATAGTTTGTCGGCTTGACAACTGCCCTCTGTTGTGCTGCGGGACAGCGGGAGACAGGGACGACCCCACGGCGCGAGACGACGAGTGCAGCTGTGCTGTGCAGGGCCGCCACAGAAAAACAGCACGCGGCCGGTCCACAGATCTCTCTCCCTCTCCGACGGCCGTCCTCCACCACAACTTCGCCATGGGCGCGCGCTAGCCCCGCCCTTCTTATCCCCGCACGCCCGCCCCCACCTATGGCTGCTGCTGCCGCTCTACTCCCAGTCCCATGGCACTCCTCGCGCTCCGCCTCGGCCACCTCCTCCCGACCCCGCCCGCGCAACGCCGCATCCGCTCCGGCCAGCGCCAGCGCCTCGTCGTCTCCTGCAGCGCCGCCCAAGTGAGCGCCGGAAGCGCGGCGGTGGTGTGGTTCAAGCATGACCTCCGCGTCGACGACCACCCGGGCCTCGTCGCCGCCTGCGCCGAGCGCCGCCGCCCCGTCGTGCCGCTCTACGTCTTCGACCGCCGCATCCTCGCCGGTGAGCTGCTTCTCGGTTCTAGTAGCATCTAGGTGCTATGCTCGGCCTACGATCGTGACGGGGTTGAGGAACCGGGGTAGTGCACGGGGTGTGTTCGGCACAATGCCACGCTTCTTCCTTGGCGCTGATAATGTGCCTCCTCGCCTGCTTCAGGCGTTGTATGGGACGTGGTTCGATCATCGTGCTTTTGCCACATTGATGAGAAAGCTAGCACACCTTGCTGGTGCCTTTGATGCTTGGTTCGACAGTTTTGTCGGACCACAGAGCAAACTAAAGCAGAACCACACCGGACATGGTGTCAGTTGTCAAAGCGAACTGCTCGGCGTATCTGGTTGCTGTTAATTAGCGTACCCGCTAATTTTGAACTTCACTGGCAAAAAATACAGTCCGCCAGGCGATAAAAAACTACTAAATGGACAAACTAGTGCTTCCTTGTACCGCATCACACTTGTTGCTTCTCAGGACAATGTAGCCATCCAGATCCCCGTATGTAATTTACTGTCACCGTGTATCACATCTTACTGTCGGACCAGTAAAGAATGAGACTGGGGTGTTGTATACCAATACTGCTTCTGCTTCTGCAATGCTAGAATGCTATACCTCTTAATTAACACTCTCCAGTAAACGCCGACTTTCCTAGATCACGCCAACATGGTTTATCAGAAGCCAGTAGATGACATTTGATAGTTGACATCTGATGAGTTTTAGCAGATAGTTTACCT